>JAPYZF010000212.1:0-140964 GCA_030523045.1 Meteorus cinctellus | reverse complement strand
GTTCCACAATTAATTTTAACAAATCCGACGAGTTACACATCGAAGTTTGTATTTTCGTCATAGTGACATTTTGAAATGTGGGCAGTCTAATAGCAACCCTAATTATGGTAGTTAACATGAACTGTACAGTACAATGCTAATAGAGTTTATTAGACAGTACATGTAACATTTTAATCAGCACTGTCGAAAATACGATATCCACCTGAACCGTATGATTTCTTCTTCATTCTCTGATTGATAAAAAACCTATACATAATTGAATAATTACTAATTTTTTCCACATCAATTCCAGATGAAGTATACACAAATAATTAGTTCTACAATTGGCCGTTAGGTTTCGTACCAGCATGTATTGATATGTATGAGCAAAGATCTATAGAACGATCTGAACCCATAATTGAAACTAGTCACCCTAGCCAATAGGGGGCACTACCTTCGATATCTATGCTGGGATCGCTATAACCCTCGACCAATCATGCAACAAACAAAATGGCGTCATCCATGTGAGCCCCGTGGTTCATGTGTTTGATAGTGTAGGCGACAGAATGGATAAGGAACTTATTGGTTTTGAAGATAGAACTGGAGTAAATAGCGATGGTGAAGATGATCTCAATGATGATATCGTCAAAAAAAAAATGTCGTCAAAGAAGACCGGAGGATTTCAAGGAATGGGCTTGAGTTATCCAGTGTATAATGGGATTATGAAAAGAGGTTATAAACTCCCAACTCCTATTCAGAGAAAGGTAATATTTCCTATTGTTTTATATATAATTTCAAAGATTATTCGATTATAATAATCATCTACTTCATTATTCTTCTGTCCTTTATATGAGAGCGATTCGAGAATTTGCCTCGTATCGTTTGTTTTCATATTCTACACGTGAGCTTTCTTCAAGTAAAGTTGACTGTAATAGGTATATTGATGTTATTTATATGTATAAAATGTCAATTTTTTGTAGACAATTCCACTGGCATTAGAGGGAAGAGATGTCGTTGCTATGGCGCGAACTGGTAGTGGAAAAACTGCGTGTTTTTTGATACCCATGTTTGAGAAATTAAAAGCAAGACAAGCTAAAACTGGTTCTAGAGCATTGATATTATCACCAACAAGGGAATTAGCATTACAGACTGTAAGGTTCATCAAAGAATTAGGAAAATACACAGGTTTGAAGGCTGTAGCGATACTAGGTGGTGACAGTATGGATTCACAATTTGAAGTCATGCATGGAAATCCGGATATTATTGTTGGAACACCTGGTCGATTGCTCCATATTTGCGTAGAGATGGATTTATCATTGAGTACTATAGAGTACGTCGTCTACGATGAAGCCGACAGGTAATCACTGCACATCACAAAAGCTGCATTATAAACAATAGGCACCACAAAAATAATTATGTTAATCAACTTTTCCTCCTCCAGATTATTTGAAATGGGCTGGGGCGAACAAATTCATGAGATAACGAATCGTTTGCCCGAAGGACGACAAACATTGTTATTTTCGGCAACTCTACCAAAAGTTCTTGTAGAATTTGCGAAAGCCGGATTGAGTGATCCGATTCTCATCCGTCTTGATGTTGAAAGTAAATTACCGAATGAATTGACACTGTCATTCATTACATGTCGACCTGAAGAAAAAATTGCAGTTCTTCTCTGTTTGTTGAAATACATCATCAAAGAAGACTCTCAAACAGTTGTTTTCGCCGCTACAATGCATCATGTTGAATATATTCACATGGTATGTTTGTTGAAATAGGATAATTGAATCCAAAATGTTAAACAGAATTGAACATTGGAAATATATATTTTTATGTATCATATGAAATTAATTTTAATTATCATTTCTTACAGGTTTTAGATCTAGCGAATATTACGAATACATTTATCTATTCAAATTTAGATGCCACAGCCCGTAAAATAAATACTGCGAAGTTTCAAAATAAAACAGCTAGAGTGTTAATTGTGACAGATGTGGCAGCACGAGGTATCGATATTCCACATTTAGAAAATGTCATAAACTTTAATTTTCCTGCTAAAAGTAAACTCTTTGTTCATAGAGTGGGTAAGTAGATTTGATAATAAAATTAAAATAATATATTTATATAAAACGGACGTGTTGTTTTGAATCAATAAACTTATTCTTTTTTTTTCTTCTCAGGACGTTGTGCTCGTGCTGGCAATACTGGAACTGCGTACAATATCGTTTCAGCTGACGAATATGCATATTTATTGGATTTGCATATGTTTCTTGGTACACCATTAAATATTGTACCACCTACTGCGACTAAGAAAAGTGTCAAGGGCGCTATTGGCAAATTGCCACCGTCTATGATTGAACAAGAACTTTCTGAATTAATAGGCTGGCACGATACTAATGCAGATCTTGTAAGTTTATAACATCCATTATCCATTTGTTGGCCTTATTGTTTATTCGCACAGTAGTTCTTCTGACAAAAGACTTTTCCTTAATCTCTAAATAGAGCAATATGAAGAATGTTTGTAAAAATGCGTACGAACAATATATTCGATCGAGGCCGGGCGCTTCTATTGAAAGTGTAAAAAGAGTTAAAGAAATGAATATATCTCATGCAGGTGTTGCACCAGAATATTCTGATATCGCACCAAAAGCTGCTGATATGTTGACGCAAATGAAAAAATATCGGCCACCAGGTGTAAGTCCTTTCGAATTTGAATTAACCTTGGTCCTTGTTATCTTTAGAAGTTCTTTCATCAGTTTATTTCTCAATAACAGACGATATTTGAAATTGGAATGAAACCATCTTCAGTCGATTATAAAGTAATGAAGATGAAACGTGCGTTTCATAAAGATGCAATTACAAATTTCAAACTTCGAGAAGTAGAGAGGGCATCGAATATAGATGCTATGGAGAAAAAGGAGGAGGTATCAACCTTAGTTTCAAGTACTGCAGCTGATATCAATGATACTTTCAATGAAATAATTGTACCAAAAAAAAGGAAATTAGATGACTTATACAGAAAACCGAAAAAGAAATTACGTACAAATGTTCGCGATGAAGAATTTTATATACCATATTCAGCAGTAGACAAACATACAGAAGACGGGTATGTTGTTTCATCGTTGCTTCTTCGATTTTGTATTTTCGGCAATGAACATGAATGATTACGAATAAAAAAAATATAATTCATTTTCAGACTTGCTGTGAACAATTTTACGACAGATGCTGAACGGTCGGAAATGGAATTAATGGCTGACAATGAAGATACAAGGCGGAAGCAAACACAGATGAAAAAATGGGATAGGAAAAAGAAAAAAATGATTACTGTGAACAATGTAAGTCTTAACACTCATGTGTTTCAATTATCTATGTCGTGTATTAATCTGCTAAAAGTATAAACGTAAAATACTCCTCGATAAAACAGGACACTAAAACTCAAAAAATGCGCACCGAGTCTGGTGCATGGATCCCAAAAACATTCAAATCTAATCGTTACACACAATGGAAAGAAAAGACCAAAGTCGAAGCAAGGGAGAACGAGAGTGATGGTGAAGAATCACCAGAATTGAAAAAGTGTAAGTGGTGAAAAGAAATCTATTTTTCAATTTAAATATCATCATATCATGTCTGAGCAAATTGTAATGGAATTTGCACACATTGTATTGAATTATGTACATATATGTGTGGGCAACATAGTAGTCAGAGGAGAGACGAGAATGATTACGTCGGTTTCCTATCAGACACAGCTTCGAGTAATTGAGTAATATCGTGCGTAATGAGAACGCGAGGATGTGGACAGTACGATGAGTTTATTTTTACTCGGCCGCTTGACAATTCTGTGTTACAAATTGATGCAAGTCGAGGTTCAATTTTGCCGCGAGCATTTCGAAAGCAGGAAGCGGGTCATTGATCTATCTACCATTCGGGGCTAATTCATTTGATCACAGACTTTTGTCAACGCAACTGCAAATGTATAGGATAATCGCAATGAGGAAGCACTAGTGACAGCATTGGTGATAGCGCAATATCTTCAACGTATATACAAACGAGTTCACTCGAATATTTAACATAAAATTTCGTGATCTGTGGAATAGCTTCTAGATGTAAAGTAATTCAAAAAGCACTCGACGATAAATAATGCTGAATACTCATCAATTGTCCGAAAAATTCACGAAATGAGCTCGAAGTCCAAGCACAGTATGTGTGGAATATTCGAAATACTAGTAATCTGTCTCGTCAGGTATCGAGGGAGATTACTCTCAGTGTATCTGACTACAGAAGTCATTTATGTGACTGGAATATATAGATTAGCATTATCAGTATATAATTTGAGCAAACATTAATGCCTGCAATCAAGTGTCTTCCACTGAAACGAGCTCCCATCGTTCATCGCTGGTGCAATCTCTGAATTCAGTTCGTATTCTCTTATCGCTTGTGGATGCATGCGCTTATTCTCTTGATGCATTCCACAAATACGACCCAACACTGTTATATGCATCAAGACCATAACGTCTCCATTGATCACGCTGCACACGCAAGGGGCGGTAACATAAGTTTATGAGAATTCCCATAGCATTTATGTGATTTTTACGACACTCCAACGTAAAGGACAGTGCCCTTGAGAACATAAAAAAATTTCCTAACAAAGATTAACATTGAGTATATGTATAATGCTCAAGAATATATACAGTTGGCATAATTCATTTCACACAATTTCCACCGCTTTGTTTATTCATTCATATTTGAATTGTATATCCGGTGTAAAATCAGATTGTGTATCGTGAAATATTGAAGTAGTTAATTTAACTATTTTCTTATTGATTCGGTAACAATTGGAGCAATGAACAATTTTAAGCAGATATTTCAAATGATATATATGAAATGATTTTTGTATATATATGTTTCTATTCATTCTTGTGGGAAGAATTATTATCTGCATAAATGTCCTCGACCTGAATAGATGAAAAGATAAGAGACTTGGCGTTTGACGACCATCACAAGAGTTTAGGTTTTGATATGAAAAATACACACAGACAAAGCTGAGCGAAATAGGGATGTATTTAGCGATTGAGAACAAGACCTCGATCAGTGAATTAAAAAACAATCGTGACACAAATCGCTAATAGAATTCGTTTATATGCGGGGGACCATGGAACACCGCATGTATACTCTGATATATTAAATTGTTGAGGAAATACATAAACATCAACATAAAGAATTTTAGAATAGAAAAAGACTGACGAAGACCTTCTTATTTGTTGAAATCGCGTCAATGTAAACATTTCCGGGGAGGGAGACAGGGCCATTTGCCGGAAACTTTCGTCTCTCCTTATCAATATCAATTTTTTTTCGTTTAGAATAGGACTGATACTTCTTTCGCTGTTCATCCACATTCCTGATTATGTTTTTAATTCTTTTAATTCATTTTCTACAGATACAACAACACCTAAGACTCATTGGGCACGTCACAATCAAAAAATAAAAGAGAAATTGACATCTGAACTAAAAAGGCCTGAGCAAATCTTAAAGCAGCGCGAAATAATGCAGAGAAAGAAGAATAGCAAAAAAGGAAGAGGAAAAGGAAAGGGAAAGGGGAGAGGGCGTAAGAGTGGCGGCAAGAAACGATAACTGTCAAACTTTTCAGGTTTTTATTTGCTACAATATTTTATGTCTCCTAGAACTTGAACTCACAAAAAAAGACACACCCGTAACCAATTTATATTCGTATGCGCCAGATAGCGAAAAACTATTGTCACTTAGGAAGAAAAAACAGAAATAAAAAACACTGTGAAATATTGGTAATGATAAATCAATGTCATTCCAAAAGTCATCAAAACAAATAAATAGTCAATTTTTATTTTCTAGCAGCCAAGGAATTAATTCAATTCACACGATAAATTACAGTTGACATCTTGATTAATGAAAGAAAAAAAAAACAGCGAGCATATATATCTCCTTATCTGCAGAAAGGTGAAGAGATAAAGAGCTTCATGTGAAGGAAATTGAGATACCAATAATGATAATGAACAATCTCTGGCTTTTGAATGATTACGTATAGGAATTTATGATTACAACTCAACATACTTTCAAATGCACGTGCACAAACATTTTATCAAGTATCGTCCAATGTAACCGAAGAGGCGCCTTGCTGCGCAATTGCCCCCACGTTCCACGTAATGACTAATTATTCGATTATGCAGCATAGGATGAGGGGAAATTCGAATAAGTATACTATATACATACATATATAAATATATATGCGTGTGTGTGTATATTTTCAACTCGCACGTGAGTGAATCAATGGATCACATTCCGCTTTGAATTTGATTTCAGAACCAACATCACCATTTCCGTTCTATTTATAACTCGTATACATCGTTTGATAAAAATAAACTCCAGGGAATGTCGCATGAACAATTCTATTGAGAGGAAAGTTCATATCGATATCAATAATAAATTACAGGAATTCATATTTGTGTGTTTCGTTTTCTCGTTGTGATCCTCACATGCAGAAATATCTGTTGAAGAGTAGTGATGGGAACAATTTCGATACAACATACATGCTTATTACTTTTTTCATCCTTCAAGTGTACCTTGAGCGACACGAGAATGATTATGTAATGTCAATATACACAGTATGAAAACGTATGAAACCGTGTACCGTCTGGTACGGAGTACACAATTGTATGTGTGCAATAATGTATGTCTGATATACGATACATGTGTTAACGCAAAAGCGATTGTAGGACCTAACACACCTGCATATTTGTGGTAGGATATTATTTCCATTTGGTGGTGGTATACTGTCGATAAAAATATAATACAATCATTCGGCTTCAGAAATAGTAGTGGATATTGATATTCAGATATATTTCGGATTAACAGTTGGCAAATAGCATTCAAGTATTGACAATTTTATCATTTTCTTCACCATGATAATGCTTGGCATATGATGAGAATTCTATTGCATGTGAATAATAAATTCCCACGTGGATAGTTTTTCAACATCACCAAGTCTGTCGTGATGTGCGATCCAAACATTGCGGTCTCCTCGGTATACCACAACGCACAACCACGCAAAGAAGAGAATCAGCAGCGCGTAAAGCTCACTTTCACGGGCGTTGTTATTATTTTCACAATTTTCATATACGTACATACGTAGAAATATTTGCTTTCTGATTCTCTATTGAGCGTTATTTCTATATGTACAATATACAAACACTATTATGACAACTGCAAGTACATTTTACTTTGTATGGTTTTCCTCTTCAATATTTTTCCGCGTATTTATCCTCCGTTTATTAAATTATTGCCATGATGTGAAATGAAATTGTATCCAATTATCTTCCTGCTCGATTTATATATATCAATACATTAAACAGATATAAACAAATACGGAAAAATCCACTGCGGGTAAATAAAGAATGTAAATATTTTGACATTTAACTATTGAGATAAATTAAAATACATATCGAAGGTTAGTTTAAAAAGGCAAAATTGATAATATATGTGGGTTTTATTTTGTATTTGTAGTAGACACATTTCAAAAGGCCTTGTGAGGTCATAAGATTAACAAAATCCGGTAACGCAATGTCGTATAATTCACAAATATATATGTGGACACACGAAAAATTTAATTTGATAATATCAAGGACTCTATCATCGCTTCCCACCTTCTTTTTAATTCAATTCCTATCTGTCTGACATCATCGACCCGAACCCACGCGCACGTATATATTTAGTTTAATAACGTCGGAAGTTTTTAAGAAATTTTCATCATAATCAAACAAAATGAAACTCTTTGTCTCTATGAGAAATTTGAGGTGGTTGAATTATTTACTTTTGACGAAAATTTATGTTGAATATAAACTTGATGTGATTAGTTAGAAGCCGGAAGACACATCCATATAGAATTCGAAGGGGAAACGACGTCGACTACATTACGGATGAAGTACGTATCGTTGAATTGAATGCCAATGCTCCCTGAGGAATATTGTCACTACGTGAGAGAAGATTGTCTAAGAAATTCCGTGCCTTGACTGATAGCATTTGTGGTAGCAGGGGATCAAAAATAAACAAATTAATTATTTCATCTTACTCCAATACCCGAATAAATGGAAGAAAAAATATTAAACGTGAAGGGATTCCATGATTTTTTGTTTGTAATATTTTATATTTGGTTTATTCGTTCAAATTGCAAAATTCCCCTGTTTCATTGCATTAGACTGTGATATTGTTCATTTCTATACAACAAAGCAATGTATATTTATTTTGTTGTAATATTAATTCAACTTTGTAGCAGAATAATTCATATTCTTTATATACGTTTGCCTCTTAAAGCTTGATATATCCAACGATTCGCTATTGCGCACTGTGTAAAAGGAGTGAAAGGACTACAAGTAGCGTGATGCAATGACTGTCTCTCCTTCCCTGTCTCCCAATATATTATTTTTTCAATACGTCTATACAAATACATGAAACTAATTCACTTTCGAGACATTAATCGTTGCGTTCTAAAAACAAAACAAATCCACCTTCGCACTCACCAATATTGCCCAGACTATTCAAACAACAACACGTCATCGACCATAGTAATAGTCTGTGACACTCGAGCACGCTCATACATTTCTTCTTAAAAACTGATTCATCAACCTTTATACAGAGAGAAAGAAAAAATGATACAGAGAACATATAACGATGATTAGTCAACCTCAATATTTATCGATGAATTATTATTTCTTTATTTCTATTTCCTATGAATAATAATCATCTTTGTGTGTATATGTGCATCCTGGAACTAATGATATACGAATTGATAATTGTCAGAAAAAACACACAAGTATTATTTTGTATTTAGTTGCTTCTTTGCTTGTTCACAGGATCACTTGACCAGCCGTGAATCCCTTCACACAGAATAGAAATATAATTTCACGTGTCCTTGAACAGCCCTAAGTTCTACACGCCAATGATGCTTTGTATGCGTGTATTTCTGACCACCAGACTAGAACGAAAACTCATTGGTATTTATACTTCCGTCCACTATCCACTATGTGTCCAACCAACAGATGTTTAAATCCTTGGAAAACCTTGAACCTTATATTACATATAGCGCACGCATCGCATGCCATCAAGTTGTTTCTTATTCGCGTGCTGGATGAGGTGGGTATACACTACAGACATGCACATAAAGAATCCCAATGCCACAAGACAGAAGAAGAAGTTTCAGAAGAATCATTTTCTTCCCTTAATAAATTATTCTTACTGCAAATTAGCGTTAAAATCACAAACGCTTATTAGTCAAAAGGTAATTTATTGTATGAATTCACATATACATAAAACACTGTGAAATAATGTTTGCGATTAAATTATTAAATATTCGTATGCATTAAGAATTTTTGAGATGACCTCTCGTACACATACTAATTGCCTTTTATTATAGATGAAGTAGACCTGTAAACCGGTCGCACTTTATAAATATGTATAGATGTCCTATTAATTATCATACTTTTTATTTTTCATGGTTAAAATGTTTTATGTTGAGTGAAGTTGAATGAACTTCATTTCAGAGATGTGAGAACACACACGTGTATGACAGATTAGTGTGTGGAGATATTTTTTGCGAGAATTCATGATCCATAGTAATTGGAGTAGTTTTATATTCCGTGTCACTGCAATTACCAACTGAATCATCGCTCCAACAAATTCTCTGCACTTCCAATATCGATAATTGATGAGAAGTCCTTTTAATACACAGTTCATCATGACATTAAGAGACAAACAATTTTATCTCTAATCACCAGTGCAGTATTTAAGCTCTTGAGTAGTTTATTACTTCATTTGTTTGGATTACAGAAGAGGTGAGTCATATTTCTTAAATTGTAGCATCAGCAAAATGATTATATACTTCTCGTGAATATTTGCTCTCGGTATATGTTATTTTGTTCAGATCATTAAAGTTATTTTTGTCACAATGTCGACATGGTCCAATGCTGAGTAATTTCAGATGTAAAAATATTCTTTGTGTCTACTCAAACTCTGACAAAACCAACATTATCTGAATGGATCTAAATGATTTGAAATTCAAACCAGGACAAATGTCTGAGTGGTGCATTCAAATCGATTTTGCGATACACAGAGAATGAAAATTGAAACATCTTCAATTGCTCATGATAAAACAGATTAAATTGGAAAGTTTTCAAGTGTTGATGAATTCTCGAGGTGGTGCATAAAAGCAATGTTGATCTCATCGTTTTGCTTTATTCATTACGATATCTCATTTCCCCTTACTCACTGCTATTTTTTTTTATTCATCTCTCTCTGCATATTTTCTTCCTTGTATTTTTTTTCCTCTTTCATTTGATATGCAAAAATAAATACGCATTACTCTCGGATTTTTTATTATTCGAGGCCATTGGATTCGATCGTGCTTTACATTGATTCCGAAGAGTATATAAATTGTGGTTATCCGTTATGGAGCACGTGGCGTAACAAATGGCCTCGCAAGGAATGTGAGGGTCGACAGCGAGAGATGATTGTACCAAGCTATACTAGGCATACCACCAACCACTCCACTGCTGTCGACCAAGTTGATCTTGCGCTCGATAATAGTCATAAACTTATAACCAAATCGTGAAAAAAAATGTGTGCAAGCAGTTTTCTTATGTACAGAACAGCAAAAGGATAATGAAAGAGTTGCCAGGCTGAGTCCTGATAACGGTAGGCGTTGGTTCTATTATACAGCTAGAGATTATTTTACAGGAAGAAAAATTGCAGCGCTGAGTTTATCCTAACGGTAAATACATTTCCTATCGATTAATTTCACTACTTTAATTGTGTGTTAATGAATCCACAATTGCGGAAGAATTATTTATCACTTAAGATAATTTATGTATTACAAACTTTATTTGAACATATATACTGAAACATAAATATATGTAAGTAGAATCATTTACCACAATTGCAATGTGATGAAAGGGGACGATATGTCCTCGGGCTTTGACGTTTTCTCACGAAGATGAGAATGAAAAAGTGCGACGTGTCGTTTTTACGTTCAGAGATCTACCTGATTGGTATTATATATATATAACTCGCTAGTAAGATCGAAGCGTCAGATTTTCTTTGTTAGCGATAACATTCGTAAAGGAATTCACACGGAATTCTTTGCTCAACAAGCGTAACGTATGTTGAATATTAATACCTGCGTGGTATTGCGCGCTGTGTGAGTAAAAGAAAAGGTGGACGCTTTTTATTTTGGTTTGTTTGAGGTACTTCACAGTAACATTGCCACATATACATAGACAAATAATTATATATAGAGCACGGTGTTATAAGTTAGTTGGATTATATTTTTAATTTAATTAAATAACAATATATGTCGTGTTTTTGATTATTAAAAAGTAAAAGTGAATAGTGAATGGTGTGTGACCTCAATTTTTTGTTTGGCATATGTCTATATTATGATGTAAAAATGAAATTGAGTGGCTTTCAACTATCGAATGATGACTATACTCATTTGGGCAAAAGTTTCAGATAATATTGGGGGCGCACCTTAGAAATAAATTGGCCCTGGACTGATGGATTATGGTGTATATAAGGGTGGAGCACACGAACCTCGTTCTACTCATTTCCTTTCAGTTTCACCCTCGTGATTCATATATACTAAAATTTCGTCCATGTCATAAAGTCAACTATCACTTTCATTTTGACATTACAAATGTATGTGAGGATACATAAAAGAAGCAACGCAGCTCTGCCAGAATTGTGCATTCACTGCTACGTAAATTTTTGTGAGCTGTTCTAGTTTATGTAGGAATTGTGAATGTCACTATGGATGCACGTGCGTATATAAAAAATACAACAAAGTATAGTAGAATATATACAGCTCACAGAGAGAATTATTTTGCCAGAAAACGACGCGCCAACAGCTGTCAGCGATGCTGGTAGAAACAAGCCCAGCCCATTTGTTGGGAAGTTTTTTTTTCTCTTCTTTTGCTCTCATCGTCGTCTTCTTCGTTTTCTCCTTCATGTTCTTTATTCTGAAAGAGAAAAAATTCCAAAGTGATGATTTAAATTTTCATTCATCAACTAATTTAATATGATAAAAAATATTATATTCCCTCACGAAGTTTAGAAGACAAAGTTTAATTAATATTGTTTTATCTTGAAATACATTGTGGGTGTATGGGCAAAGTCACTTTGGATTAATCTAAAAATATAATTTATTGTTTACAATTAAAAACATACCAATCGGTATTAAAATATATGAAAACTTACAAGGAATTCTTTGTGAATTCCACTTTGATAGATATCCGAAATGTTTTAATGGCATCACTGAAGGAATAAGTTCATCGAACCTTTAGTCTATTTATTTATCAACAAAGTAAATCTCATATGATTATCAAATATCATTTGTCGTATATATATATATACGAACTTAACACATGTCGCATTCAAAATCTTGCCGATTACTCATCAGCCCGAATTAGTATCTCTAGACATACCATCAAAATCAACCCACCAACCAAGGAATGATGTTATTTATCCAGGAGGCAGGAAAGTGTTGACTTGCCCAAACTTCATATTTCACCAAGCGCCTACGCGTCTACAAAGAAAAAAAAAACGACACAATAAAAATACACTGAACATCAATCAGGGAGTCGCCACATTGTCGCGGATAAATAATGAAAATGATTTCAATCGAAATTAACAACAATAAATTATTTTAATTCCTTATTTCTTTATTTCTTTTTTTGCTTCTTCTCTACACATAAATAGTCCATTATTCTATCCATTTATATATACAATAGTCGCATCGAGTTTCACGCGACGCCGCAACATTATGAGAATGCATAACAAATCGGTATGAGGGGACTGAAACAAACTGCATATGGAGATGATGATATAAGAGTGTGTATAGAACTATAGAATAGAGTATATATCGCAAAGGGTTTCAAAGTGTGTGCTGCATAGGCGGGTTGTCGACCTCGTTAGCACGCCCGCAAAGTGACTCCCGCGACTATACTCCAACTTATGCATATATAAATGAACACATACATACACATTATTAATGTAAAACACGAGTATATTCTCAAATGCAATTGACTAGGCGGCATCTGGATCTAAAACATTTTAATGAACATACACACGCTTACGTGACGCGCTACTAATTAATTGTTCATTATGTATTGGACATTGTATTAAAAAATGATCACTATATTAAATATACACATACAAGCATTAATTTAATTTTATTACTAAGTAAATTCGCATTACAAATACACCTTGCAAAATATTTTTGGCAACTGTCGGTAAGTATAGATTGAATTTGTGCCAAAAAGACGCAAGGAAACCACTTGCTTGATTATCACAGTGACGACAGTAACTAGATAGGTCACAGTGTGAAAATTAATACCTCGTTGAGATTGGATACAAACCCAATCACATTAATTTATTCATTTATTTATTTATGGTGAGTTTATTTAAAAATATATAAATAAATATCTGAAACATGTCTGACAAGTTTGTATATAAAGTGTGCCAGTGGTCTATATTTTATAAATATACAATTCGCCACTATTAAAATCCTATAGCAGAATAAATTTCAATACATGAGCATTCAGCAGGTGTGTCTTTTGATGTAATGTGGGACAGAGGTTCGTCGTGTGATCATCAAAGGGCTGATGTGCACATGCACCTGCTTCACTATACACCGCTTCGTTTATCGTTATTTTATTTGCGACAAGTCACGACGCGCCAAACGAGCGATACAACAGGTAAATATAGGGGAGAGTGCAGATCAACAAGATAGAGAGAATGAGAAAATATCGAGTAGAATAAATATGTGGGTATATTATAATTGATGGAATTGGTTTTGTTATCTAGAGTAAAGTATTTGTTACTATTATTACAAATTAAGAGACTATGAATTTTTAAAAGTATCAGACACTTATTCTAAATGTTAGAAGTTTAGTGTTCAGAGAATGACAAGTATTTGTTTTTGTAATATTATTCTACGAAACGATGACAAATAGAATTGATAGGTGAGGCCATTTGGGAAATTGGTGATGTCTAAAGTATTATATTTGGATCTGCATCACTGTAACCAACGCCAAATATTTAGTTCAATGTTAGTGGAATCAACAGACGTAGGTTAATTTTCGATTTGCTTTACTGTCCAAGCTATCCAGAATGAGCTGTGCTGTTATTCTCGTAATTTGAAATGCAATTAATTTTTTTTCTTCACAATGAGGATAAAATGATTTAGTTCTAGATGAAACAATAAATATTGTGAAACACAGTTTAACGTTCAGACTAGTAATGCAGAGCATCGTCTATTTATTCGTCTACGAAATGAAGTTGAAGATGAAGAAGAGACATGGAAATGTGCCAAGTAGTTATACGCAAAACGTCAGCCACTTGCTCATAGCTCAGAGATTATTACGATGACGAGATGACCGACGAAATTAGTTCGCATTGTATACATGCGACGGTCACGTTCACTCAATATATAATTTTATCGTTTTCATCGTCTTGCACTGCACTGCGCCACAACGTCACGGAATACTATTAATAATGGCACGACAGAATACCACGTGTGTAATACCACACTAGATTGTTATTTTTCATATTATCTTTGTGGCAATTTACGTTTGGAAATG
The DNA here is from genome assembly GCA_030523045.1 of Meteorus cinctellus. Classification (NCBI taxonomy): domain Eukaryota; kingdom Metazoa; phylum Arthropoda; class Insecta; order Hymenoptera; family Braconidae; genus Meteorus; species Meteorus cinctellus. The sequence continues at coordinate 126,331 of JAPYZF010000212.1, read as the reverse complement.
AAAAATTCGTACATATGATGGATCACTTTGTTACGTTGAACTAATCAAATTAAGTGTCGAGGTCTCAATTGTGTAGAAAAATAAAGTAGCGGAAAAAAATAAATCAGGTAAGTAGACTTTATCGATTTGTGTCAATCGATTTCTAGAGCAAACGTTTTAACAGTATTTGTCCTTGATCACTTTTATCAGTCTTTTTCTCACTCCTGTCCATTTATTATTTTATTTTTTTCTCCACACCTGGTCATGACAGTTTGTCCTCTAATTCTTCTTGCGGTTTTCCAACTGTTTTTTTTTCCTTTCTTTTCATCACTTTTTTTATCTAAAGTTTTATGCTTCAAGCACACTAGAATAACTCGTATATACGGACAGATTTATACGAAAAATGTAAAGAGAGAAGCTGTGTGGAAATTTCAGAATAGGAAGTCCAAGAAGTTTGACGTCACGTCATGATTTAATCCGGAAATCCTCTCTTCTTTTCCTATTTAACATTTCATCCATTATTTCATGCAAATTAAATTTGCAAAATCTTCATAGATAAATTTATGTCACTACTCCATTGCTTTTAATATATTCAACAATATATTATTATTTCAACAATTTCACGGTCATTCCGGTGGAAAACAATTTTGTCGCTATGAAAAAATTATGATAGTAAATTTAGTAATGAATATTATAATGAACTTATGAATGTCTGTATAAAATTGATGATAAAAATTGTTGGAAGTCAGTAGCGTTGATATGATACATCTCGAAGCCACTGTGGGTTTTATTTTCTCGTTTCCACCCCCATTTCATTATGTATGTACACACATAATATATCAAATTGAGTTGGCAGCGTGGGTGATGACTAATACAGTGGCATCGAGCGAGACATCTGACTCTGCTATCAGTGGTTCACGCTTGTGTCATTTCCTCGTTGATTACTTCGATAAGGCAGTGTCGATACACAATACGTTGGTTAAATATGCTGTTGTATATTCATATATATATATATATGAATATACAAATAGAAGTGGCGAAGAATTTCTTGTTTTGCTGTGGAACGATATCAGATAAAAAAGTACACGAGGCAACTGAATGACATTCGATCATGTATCAGTCTCTCTGTTTTCAGCATCACATACTCCATTGTATGTTTAACTTCATGTTTACAATGGAAACACAGTTGTGTCTATTGAAAATAATGGAATAAATACTTCGTCTTCAAATCGCAACGGAATTTTCGTGTTAAAATTCCGAAACATTGGACGAATCCGGTTCTGTTTCCTCATAATCAATTTGACTGTTCCAAATGAAATATCTCTTCAATCGATGCTAATGTCTAATCAGCGCTTGATTATCTTACAAACTGACTTATAGATATTCGAAGTTATTAATTTCTATCTAAAAAACACAAATATTTTCTGTTCCAACACTTCTCCGCTGTACCACAAACTCTTCGAGGACTTTACCAGCCGAAACAATCAAACCATTCATAAAAATGGTATTTCCAATTTCTTCAGTAGAATCCTCAGGATTCTCTATGCAATAATAAACCTTGGAATCACCACAGCCATCCAAGAAAACTCGGAATAGCTACAAGTCTTATGAGCAGCAGGCGGCGATCCAAATCGTATAAAAATATTAAGTATCAGTGGTTGCTCATAAAAACATCTTCTATGTATATTCATAGCTTTTTTTTACTGTGAATTCTTGAACTTGTGTCTGATACTCGAGACATCATTCATTAACTCTTCCTTATTTTCCAATGACTCGTTGAGTTATTTTTAGAGCTGTTTTTATGTATAATTCTATGAAAGGAGACGAATAATAATAATAAATGAATTAGGAAGCAAATCAATGAAATTATTCATGGTGACAATAATTTTCCTGTTCACATCATTTGTATCTTAATCGCATGGATGACAACGACATCGTGCTTGTGTTATTTTCTAGAGAAAAGGAGAAAAACATTAATCAACTGCGCATGAGAGTCCCACTGTGATCTCAACTCTCCAGTGAAGTTTTTTAGAAAATCTTGAACTGGGTTATATACACGAGACAACTATACACTCACTCATATAAATATACGTTCTCTCATATCTCTCTCCCGGTCAACTCCTGACTCATCGTCGTTGGCAAAAGAAAGCCCGTAAACGAGGGTGCACCGACTTCTCGTACTTTTCCATTCCTTTTTTCTTTCATTTTTCCGTTCTTCGTTTTTCTCGTGTCGCTTTCCACTTTATTCTTATACATAGTCATAGGACACGCGTTTACCGTGTGTAGAACGAGCATACGAAGAGAAATGACACATATACTCATTTGAGTGAACTAATTAATGTCACGGCTTGGTATATCCATTCCTTCACCTTTCATTCATCACATAGTCATAAGAAAGGTGTTGGTATTGTTGGAAAAATTGAAAGTGCACGGTTGATCTACGTCTTTATGTCTTTTCCTCCATGAGCATGAATTTCATAAAAAAGTAGCAGACTGAAATGTTGGAATTTATACCTTGTACATGGCCTTGAAATTTTTTTTGACGTTTCTAAACATTCAGGATCTTGGAAACATAGTGTTCTTTCCTCTCCATCTGTTAATGTGATCAACATGATGACATTATGAGGAAAATAATTCTTTTGTTCTCATTTTCTCAGAGTATGTAGTTTTCAGAAGAATATGCTGTACATCTCACGCCGAAATGCGAAAATTTGAAGGAGTTACAATACTTTTGTTAGAGCAGGTCTATCAGATCCATATACACTTTCATTAATTTCCACGAGTCTATAAAAATTCTAGACGAATATTTGTTCACCTTGTTACTGCATTGTCCTCCCCTTTATGTGACATTCATGATGCTTATTTACACACTGTCGTAAACTATTACAGCGTCACCTCCCATTACGGATAATTTACACTCGTAGAATGATGCTGATAATTATAGTGAATACAGTGAAGAGAAAAAAAAACGCCTACAATGCTCAAGAGGGATATAAGATTGGTTATTATAACATAAAAATTATGAGAAAATAATGTTCTATTCAATGCCTGTTGTCCATTCCTTGAAATATGATTCTCGTGTAATTCTTCTCAAAGCTACGTTTACTTTATATAAGTGTCCAAGTTGTTTCATCTATTCCATCGTTTATTCACCACTATTTTATTTTATTTTTCATTCAAAACCTGATCCAATTTCTTCAGTTAGTTATTGATTTCCCTGACGTGTTGATGCTTCGTGTGCACTTATCCATGTGTAAATGTGGACAAGTCTCGCGTTTCACAATAATACCAACTGACTGCAGAGGAAATTCGATAGGCCCGTGACGGTCGCGTGATAATTTCGTGTCGCTGGTAATTCTCATCCTATATACATTCCAATCGACATGCGAGGCTGCATAATGTGAGATATACTTGTCTGAAAATAACATTATGAAAAGAATAATAAATGAATAACTACAATGATAGGGATGAATGAGAAGTAACAATAACAAATGAAAATACCATTCTTGAAATATGTTTACGTAAACATATCCACACGCAATAATAATCAACTGAGAATTCTGTTGAGGAATTTGTGCAACAGGGGGGTAGGGCGGGGCGAATGTTGAAATAACAGTTCATTACCGTCACACTGGCACACGAAGATTTTTGCGGTTCGTTTTGTCTGCAATTCTGCAATGAAAAAAAGGAAATTCTTTAGGCGCGTTAAAAATGGGCGTACATCCTATGCGGTTGCACATACAAAAGCATTTTCGAGATAAAACAGGAATATTTTTGATACATAAAAGCTTTTATATATATGTTTATGCATTCATATACATATTGTTAAAAATTTACTATTGTTGAGAAAGATGAGAAGTTCGAGGCATTATAATCATCTGGCGGATATTGCACCACAGCATATTATCAACGTGGAATTCATTTCAACGATTCTATACAATCCACGATGAAGAAAATTACAAGGTGAAATCAAAGTTGTAAAGGAAATATATATTCATAATTCATAATTGATTTACCTCGTGAAATAAAAAACATCTTCTCATTTCTGTACTCAATCTCACAAATCATTTTCAAACTTTTTCCTTTCTTTTTTCTCCACTTCTATTCATTAATGAATCGACCATAAAGTATATGCACAATTTCCAATCGGACAAATGTGACGGCATATATCGTACCATTGGTAGACATAGACGGAGATATATACACGATGGGGGATCCAATCAACCCAATCGATGAAAAAAAAAGAAAAAAACACAAACGGAAACGAGTCTCGATATATACGAAGTGAATGAAGCGAAGAGGAGAAACAGTTTGAACAGTAATCACCGGTTGACGATTCTTCCGTGCTCATGGTCATTCATCACTTTCCATTGGTACTATACAACCAACCACCCTCTCGCCCCATTCTCCACCCCTGCGTTTCATTATGTATTTCGTCTGATTGCTGGGTCAACGTCCGACGATATTGACCATACACTAAAAGCCATTTTTTCTTTTATTTGGCATCTCCACTTCTACACTAATTTTGCTCACGATTTTATCACCTTTTCATACATGTACATTCGTGTGTATGTGTATATAATAATATACTCAAAATAGGGGAGTTCACCAAGAGTGCGACAACAATGAAGTTGAGGTGAGGAACTGATACATGAAGTGCGTGACACTGCCAAATTAACATGAATGAAAAACATAAACATTTCGTGATTTTTTTTCTCTTTGTTATAATTTAGTCGTGTCATTGTTCATTTTTGTGGTTGCTTTTTTTTCGGTCAACGAATTTGTCAGAAGCACAACAAAATTTCTTGAAAATTCGTCTGTCGTTTGATTATTCTCGGTAAATAAAATGAAGACTGATATTACAAATTCTTTTTAAAATTTATGATTCCATAGATATGAAGAATATGTGTAGCTTTCATCGTCATATGTTGTGTGAAAATCGAGCACCCTTTTTATGCGGTTCATTGCTCTACATGACTCACTAACAATATCCGTTTATATTACATTAATTATTATTCATGATCCACCCCATTAATTTTCAACAGTTGACCTAATTCTAATTCAACTGACCTAACTGTCAATGTGCTCATTAAATAAAAAAACAGTGCAATAGAATAAGCAATTCCATAAAATAAATCAAATAATGGTATTGATAACTTGAGAATCATTTCTCTTGAAAATGCTGTATGAGGTGAACATATGCTACCATAATATAATACTACTCATCGTCCCTATCCTCAACTTCAAGATTTCATGGGGATAACAAAAATATCTATAAATAGAACACAGAAAAGATGGGAAAGTCTGTGTTCAACACATAGTAGATGATATATAAGTGGTAGATCTCTAATCTTATCTTTACCCTCTTTTTCCACAGCAGCTCCTACACATACACCATTAGGTTAAGTAGTTGCAAAGCCAAATGAGACTATGTGCTCCACAGAAGAAAAAAAAGGGCTGCTGACGCATCAAATGCATATTGTAAAATACAATCGATAATACCTTTCCTGCTTTTTTTTTCCTCTGTTGTTTGTACTTTCTTTCTCTTTGTCAATGTTATATTATTGTCATTTCATTTTCATATGGTAAACTCTCTTTCTGTGGTCGTTGTTCATACTTGGGGTCAACGTCGGGACGCTTCAACGTCGCCAATATTGGCGGCTAACGTCGTCAGGATGGTGGGCGCCGTGTCTATCTATATAAAACGTTTAGTGTTATAAAGCGCCCGCATATTATCGTTTGTACATCATGTCTCATCAGCCTATAAATGGTTGGAAACGTTCATTATTCATTCACCCCAACTGTTGTAATATCTATCATATTTAAAAAGAAATATTTTTATCTATCTTACCACGAGCTTCTTTTGTATTCTTTCTCCATGAAAGATATATTAATTGAAAAATTTAATGCTTTTGTCATGCCGCTGTTAGTGCTGATCGTTAAATGGTAAATTGATATATGGGCTGCATTTATTCCCGTTAGCTTTCATGTACTTTCTCTCTCTTTATCTCTTCTATTAACATTTAATTTTCATTTATTAATGTAATTTCAACACTTGTCAGCGTATGAATCGTTAGATTATTTGAAATATCTCATTGACAACAAGTCAATCTTCATTTTTCAACACCAATTATTTCTATAGAAGAAATTCTACTCTCTGGTCGAAAAAATCGCCATGAAATCATTCATCTTGAAAGTTATTGATTGAATATGTGAAATCCAGCTAAACTGGAATTTCCATTGATATAAATGGTGATTGGATATTGCAGTCTCTAAATGAACAAACAAAATCCACCACAAAATATCTCAGTGTAGTGTGACTGGCGCTTTAATTCATGGAATTTTAATTATCAAAAGCAAGCAAGTTAGTCAAATACCACAAAGTGAAAGTGAAGTAAACGACCAAAAATATTCTTATCTATAGAATATTGTAAATTGTCAAATCTAGAATATTCAAAGAACAAACACTGAAACCAGATTGGTCTTCAGACTTCCAACTTAATCTCCAACCCTAACAAATTCAAACTTAAATCACATTCCATATAAAAATTAATTTTCCCACCAATTGCTCTCTGTTCCGCCTCGTAATAGAACATTATCAATTTAAATTTTGCTCTTCCATTATACCACATAGTCACACAAATATTCTGCATGTGTGTCTGTATCATTTCTGTCACTCACATTATTTGCAGAAATAGGCGACATAACCCATATACTTTGCATATGTATTCAGCGTATAAACTCATGTGCGGGAGTGATCATTATATAGATATATTCATGATAGAACATACGGGCGATACAAACATGAAAAGGGGAAGAACAAAAAAAGTCGATCATTCGTCAGGGGACATTGAATACGCACACAAGCCATAATGTGTATATTATGTATCAGAAACGATGAGAGAATGTTATTCAGTCCTTTAATGTTGTCTATATATATATATGATATGAGAATATATATAGCATCCCGTGGGATCGCTTTTCGTCGCTTTGCACACGCGATTTATATTTGCATTGTGTGTGACAGGAAGGAGGACAATTATTAAGAGTGACATTATTTGACAATAAAAAATCAATGACGAATTGGTTAGTAGACTTATTATTCATCCTAAATTATGTATGACCAATGATTTAGATTTATACCTTCACGTTTTTTCACTGTCTTATGATTTCATCTCATCATATGATTGAGGTTAAGTTAAGTTGTTGTTCCATCTACCTTATCAAATAATATTCTTTCAGGTGATTCGACATATTTGCCTTTTTTTTTCTTGCAATGAAGATAATCGGTCTAAATAAATGTGACCGTTACGCACTTGTCCGAGATAATACGTGAGGGCACCTGATGTGTGACCGTTAGTATGATGTTGCACTAGTACATATTGAGAAGCATCGCACAGTCGCGCTATGTCTGCAGAATACGATACGATTTCAATAGCAAACAATATGTAGATATCTATGTACACTTCCGGTTTCCCGCGTCTCGCCATTTTGGTCAATATATATCTATATATATATATCTATTTATAATGTTCTCCGGATGTAAATGTCAATCTTCTTTGCAGAACTGACCCTGCACACCCACGGATGTGTGAGTGTGTATGTGTGTACACAATTATCTCTCAATTATGCTCATTCATCTTCATTCAAACATTTTGTTATTCATTTTGTAGAATAATTTTGAATTGTCGGCAAACTTATTGATAATTTATTCGTATTGAGCAAGCGGAAGAAGAATAAAAGTGCAGATTATACGCTGTATCCACAATTATTTTGTTTGTGTAAATTATTAGGAATGTTTACAAAGGTCAGGGTCAATGACGGCGCATTCCATCAGGCAGTTCATCGTACTCATATAGACAACGAGTTGTCTTTCTCTCATCGCCTCATCTCTAGTATGTATAGATTCATATATATATACACCATGGTAATAAAGTTGAAAAGGCCGGAATTTCTCTTGGAGTAGGTCGAGGTGCATCATTTTAACTTGTCATGAATGCATAAAAACAAAACGAACGCGCCAGACCAATTGACAGTATTACTCCACACGTCTTTGTATTGGTTGTGCGCATAGTTTTCACTGTTCCGTTACAGTGTAAGCGTCGCGACGTCTGCGGTAAACTCAACTATACGCGCGCTCCTCTATTCCGTTGCGTGTCTTCTCATGTTTATTGTATATGCATATATATGTGTAGATGTCCAACGGGCGTGTTGTATACTTCTTCAAACTAGTGACATCTCCACAGGCATATATAATAAAATAAATATACACCTATATATAATAAATGTATATAGTAGTTTTATCAATGTATATAATCGGGGAAGACATGTAAGTGTTGAGCAATCGTGAATACGGCATTGTCGGCGTGGCTTCTGCACGCTCATGACGCCATCATTGTTCGTTGAATAATCCTCAGGATATCGATCGTCAGGTCACTTCGTCCCTCTCATTCGTGTCTCGCAATATATACTTTCCAAGGACTTTACCAAAATTCTATTCCCATTGTACATAGACACTCACTTATTGCACACAAGTGATGTGTTTGGACAGCTGCACATTCGATTTCTGTTTTCCTTTTCATTTTCCATTCGGATAACATGTGAAATAAATATTTTCATTACGCATGAATGGAATTGTGTATTTATAAATTGCTATTTTTTCATTATTATCTAATAATTAAATAATTATGTCTATTCTATTTTTAGATCGACAAGTAAGAAAATGCATTTGCATTATCTAAATTTATGCAAGATTTGTTCTATGTTGATTGCTTCTCTTTTTCGCACTGTATAATTTTTGTCACAGTATAAAGTTTAACGCCAAGTTGTTGATTGTCATAGAATTATTTTTGATGACCAGATATGGAGGAAAAAGATAGAGCGACAGTGAGAGAAAGGAAGCGATAGTATCATGTGTGGTGTTGTTATTATTGGCCTGTTAGTCGTGTACTTTACGGTGATTTTGTAACTAAATGACTGCAGGATATACACATGCATGGGAAGCCTGACGTATAATTCATGTGTATGTGTAGAGACTACTGCCGCAGGAAATTAGCCCGACGAAATTCCATGCGCAGTTCCACACAAAATTGTCCATATATATATATATATATGCATATAAATTTGCGTATCTATAAATGAGCATTGGAGATAGCAGAAATGGGCGAAATCAATTTGGGTACTTACAGCGATAGGAATAATCGCTTTAGCAGTAGCAAATTGAATTCATTTATTAATTCATATTTATTGTATACGACAACTAGAATATTCTTCATCACTTGTTTTTAAGTCGCATTTTTATCTTGAACATGATGTCATGTTCTAAAAACATAAATTAATTGAATTTTTATCGTAGATATTGTATAGAACAAAGTTCATGACAAGTTGTTTATTGTTATAAACGTGTCTTGTTTAGTGAATCATTTTGTTTTTCTTCAAAAGTTGAAGTATTTACAAAATGAATAGCATGTAACAATTGGATGATGGCGCTCTTGAGTTTTTAACTAGCAAGTAGAAAGCGTACAAAATTATAGAATGAAAAATTATATAGATGTTTTATTCAGTTGGAATAATAACAGTGTGTAGTATAGAAGTAAAAAGTAGTGGTCTTCAAAAATACATTATAATGTAATTACGGAATCAGCGGAATTAAGTAATTCAATAAAATTGTCGCATAGAAAGTAGGTAATATATATTTTTCCTCCTTTTTTATTTTTGTGAATTTAAATTGGTTTATATATTGAGGGGAACATATATACCAACTGCACTGACAACATTCTGTTATAACACGCGATTGTTTGTTTGAAAATGAGAAATACAGCATATTATCTGATTTTTTATCACAATTTGTCGTTGTGTATACACATTATGTACAATGAAATATATTTCTCATATTTATTGGCGCGTAAATTATCAAAGTAATTATACATTAAACGATGTATAAATTTGTGTGATATCAACTCCACGGGAAATTTCAGTAAATAAATAATTAAGATTAAATGATAATGTATGAAGGAAGGGTCAAGGGGAAGCCATTGTAAGTGACGAGTGGCCTAGAAAATTTTGTAATTGATAATTGATATTTGGAAATAGGCAAAATATTACTTCGTGTGATAGCTATATGATGACACTGATTGTAATTTAGAGTAATAAATAGTGCGAGTCATGTGGATATGTATATATAGCCCATGCCAAGTTGTAAATCCTGACGGTGGTAACTGAGCAACTTTATGGTTTCATTTGCATCCATGTATATATATTCGTTAAATAAGAGACCTTCAAGAAGATTGTAGAAAAAATGAAGGTGGGGATGAAGAAATACTTGAAAGAAAAGAGAGAACAGATAAGAAGTGAACGGAATTGTCACTCACCAGTATTAGTAGTAATGGCATGAATGATCGAGAAAGAGATTGGGAGGGAAATTCATGTAACGAACGTTTCTCAGCATGTTGGTTTTCCCGGCGTGGTTGGGTGCAGCCGCACTCACGCAGCTATACGACCTTTTTCCCCCACTTTATATGTACGTTCGAAGTGGTGCCAACAGTAAAACAAGAATCGTTTCATGTCTTCCCTTCCCCCAGTCACGCTTTTTGTCTGTTATTTTCCTCTCTTTTCATAACACTGTTTATGCTCATAGAATCTCTTAGATGAAATATGAAAAACATTAAAAGCAACAGACATAATTATCACCAGGCTTTATCATGCTTGGTCACAAATTCCTAACGATTATAGCTATAAAGATTAGTCGATTATGAAATCATTTACACACACCAGACTCGATAAAGTGGTCGAGTGCTATCTCTCTTTGTCCAATTGCAATCAGAGCCGCATCACATTGCCACGAGCAGTATCGTCGCAATGTCGACAAATCAACATGATAAATATCCACATAATTCGACATCTTTCACTGTAAAAATCCGAAATTATATAGAAAACATGAGAAAACATGGAAATATTTTACATAACCAACAATCGCGACTCTTCATTCTTTCATCTTTTCAAATTGATTAATTCTTTCCCGCGTTCCAGGCTCGCCGCCATTTTGTGACGCTCCTGGCGGGATACATAACCTCTCTCACTCTCACTCATTTATATTATGGTTACATCCTCACTCACACAGTCACTCGGACTTTGATTCTTATCAGTTGGTAGACATGGTTTCTACCGTCAAAGCAAAACTCTACATTCCGTACCAAACAGTCGAGATACGACCAGCAATAATCCAGGGTCGTTTCTGCGTTGCGTTGGCAGAAAGAACGGGGGGTCTTAAATAAAACGCGGATACATACACACATCTGTCGCGCATCATTATTATATTCAATATTTCACTATTATTATTGCAGAAGTTTTCTCCGCTTTGTCGTGAATATGTGCACACAGCAGTCAAGATTAAATTGAAGTTGGTCCATTGTGTTTATTATATATCTGGAATACACATGCGAAAAATACGTCACACACAGTGACGCTGTGAAAAATACGAAATTCAGCAGGGGGAGGATCCCCAGTTCCCCGGGCGAGTTCCAACAAATCGTCGAAAATTCAGCGAACGCAAATGTCCAGTGTGTACAACAATTCTATCTCCATTCATTTGTGTTTTATCATATAACATTTTCACTATTCTCAATTATTCTTTTCCCATAATTTCGCCAGGTGAAGAGTGACAGGGACGCGAATGAGAGACAAAGAGCATCAAGCAAATAAGAGAGCTTTCTCAGCCATTGACTATACACGATATTAATATACAAAAGCATATGAAAAGTGATGCGCGATTTTTTTTCATTCCCTTGGCATAGTTTTGTGTCTTGTATCACATTGTATAACCTCAAACAGTTTCTATGAATAATTGTGTTTTATTCTCATACATGCAGACATACATAAATTTGCCTATCTGGCCAATATATTTATGTGAATATTGTGCAGTTTATATGTCTTCATAAGTGTGTTAGTTGAAATTTGTGAGAACATTTTTGGTTCAATTAAAGAAGAGTGTATTGTACACATGTCATTTACGCTGTGTGAACTACGAAGTTCGTAATCTTGTCCTTTGGATTAATGCAGCATTATTAAGAAGTTCTGTTTGTGTTAAACGTGGACAAAAAAAATCCGTCAGCAAGCAATAAAGAAGAAACCTCAAACGAGAACGGCATTGTTGGTGAGTTTGTTGAATGTTTTTCAGCATCGTTTTCAGCCCGTTTTTGTTCAAGAATGGGAAAAAAAAGAGGGAAGACGATCTGAGATCGATTTTGCATATATGGGGAGAGTTTGAGGGGGCGGGCTATGGCAATCCGATTGTCAACACAGTAGTGTCTGTATATATAGACATGAGAATGTGTTTGTGTGTGTTTTCTCGTTTCTCTCTACTCTATCGTACCCGGCACACCCATCGGCTCCAAGGAGGACGCGCACACGACAGAGCGAATCGACTTCGAACCAGAAGCGTTTTCTTTTTTTTATTCCGCCCTTTTATTCTTCTTCTTTTCCTTCTTTCATTATCTTCCTTTCCTTCCGGGGTAAACGCTCCAATAAATACCTATAAATATATCTAAGTATATATATATATATATATACATTTATATTTGTTGTCGTTGATGAGCATTAAGTAATGTTGAATTATTTAAAGGGACGCGTATAAAATTCTACAAGCAAGTACTACTTTCGGATCTTTATATATGTATATGTATACGTATTGGCGAAAAGATTGTATACGACGAGAAAGAGAAGCAGGGAATGTGCCGTAGCCTAGATTCCATTCAATATCCTCTCAAATCGTCTCTCTCTCTTTTTTTTTCTCACTACATGACTTTCACGCCGCGTTTATACTTTGTACAACATTAATTTCATTTTTTTTGTTTCATTCTCTCCATTTCCATATTTATTCTCTTTTTTGTTTCACGTTAATTATTACCTGTATTCAATACATCAGCTCCTATTATCCGTCTGTACTAAAACGTCACGTAATTCTTTTCTTTTTTATTTTCTGACATGGAAGAAAAATTGACATTATGTATTGTAAAATTCGTCAAAAAAGTCGTGACAATTGATAAGTTAAATTGATTTTTATTTTATTTTCTGCAAGTTTATTCATGTGAAAGTTTTTATTTGACACGTAAATGCACGTCCGGATTCTTATATGAATGTTTGTATTAAACATACGCTGCATAACAAAATTCTCTCACGCAATACCGTTACAATTATATTTTGATTTTATTTTTGGATACGCCATTATTTCCTCCTCGTTGTTGTATATATTTTTACACAGGTACATATATTTTCTATGTATATATTCAATGGAGCTACCCCAGAATTTTGACGTAACGTTTGCTACGTCAATTTGTATTTGGTTGGTTGCGGAAGTTTTTGAAACGTTGCCATTTTATAACATTTTATTTTGTTGTTTACGTTTACGAATGCCATTAGCACTGATGACTTCCGTAATTATATGGAACAGTATAATCTTTATTTCTTTTTTCCTTAATTTCAACCCCAAATGTTGGACGACGTCAATGATAATCCACTTCTCCTTTCTACCGACCTCTATAATATCAATTCTATTGATTCACCATCGTCAGACATTCAATCTCATTACTTATTTACGTAGCATTTTTATCCTAGTAATCTTATCAGTATGTCCTTAAGATGGAAAAATATGTAATAATAAGGCAAGAAATGAGAATCTTTAATAGATTGCTGTGTTGTATTTTTTGTTTCTTGCCCTTGTTGTTTATGTTTTACGGTCATTCAACTCAAAACGAAGTCGCCAAACAGGTTTTTTTCCGCTATTTTTCCTATCGGAAATTGAGAAACTGATTTATATAAGTGATATGCAGTGTAAATGTAATCGTTGATGCTTTTTGATTATAGATATCAATCGTTTGAATTAACAAAAATGTAAATACATGCAAAATTTAGCACAATTTGTTCTTTTCAAACGAAAATTTGAACTTCGCCATTCATATGAATTAAACGTAAGCGATGCCATCACGAATTGTAATCTTTGATATAGAATGTCCTCATTTGTATGAATACAATATTTTTGGTTGATGATAGACTTGAAGCAATTATTGCTAACGAACAAATTTATTATTTATGACCATTTGCATGTAAAGCTACGATTACATTTTATGTTTGAACATTTGTTCGGTAAATTATTGTATAGGTAAATTGCCGTCATGAGCAGCAGATGACTGTTAGCCGAGCCATTGTTGCTCGCCCATCTTTAATATGAGCGAAGCGGTAGCCGTGGCGGTGCCTAATGGTGGACAAAATCGCCAGGAATGTGTGGCATACGCCAAACGACATAAATCATCATCATCATCATCCTCATCTTCAAGCTGTAATGTTCCTCTTGTCCATGGCAGACCAAATCCACCGATCAACGTACGCAACAGACTGACAACTCATCAACGAAACCATAGCTTGGACTTTAGGTACATTGCAACATCTTTTTTGTTTTTCTTTAATTGAATTGATAGCTTTGTGCGTGTATGTACCATCGCTTTATTCATCTACATAAGCTCTTATATGCCGAGTCGTTATCTGTTCTATCAATATCGAAAGAGAACAAAAAAGAGAGTTTAATTTTTCATATTACTTCATAAGCTTCAATGTTGTCTCGTACGTAAAATTCATATTAATAAACAGTAACTGGATGTGCTTGAATACTAAAGCGGCTTAATGCAGAACAGTATCAAAGTACATTTTTTCAAAATAAATAAAAGATCCATTCAATATTTTTGACGTTATAATTAAGTGCGTGCAATTGATATATTAGTCAAGTTTAAATGTGGCCGTTCTTATTTGAATGAACTTCATCGTCTGTTTAATGACTAGGTTTTAATTATCCATCCATTAAAGTTATGAACGGTTTATTTGTACATCGGTATTATAATGGAAGCCATGAATATTATCAATATCAAATGAATCAACTTATATTAATCATTCAGCGCTGGGACATCCGTGTATATATAAATACTCATTGATATACCAATGTCAACTACTGTTAGTAGGGGAGCGACGCCAGCCATTGAAAATTATAATTGTATGATAAAAGGAATAGAATTGGAAAGGAAAAATAGAATAAAAAAAATTGTAGTTTATATTGAAAAATGTTTTCCAGGTCGATGGGTATCCTACTTCCACCGGTTCCGCAGGCAACTGTTACAACACTCACACTACATCACAGGAATCGGAGCTTAGACTCAGCGCTACAGCGTATACCAGAGGTAGATGTGACGCCCAGTCCAGAATGTGAGACTGCGCCTGATTCATCCGATAAAGCTGCAACACCATCAATCAAATTACGTAGTCGTGAACGCGAGGACTTGGCAAGTCTTGGCTCGGATGATTCAGGAATATTATGTGGATCTGATAGCGGTTCAAGTGATGCGACCAATGCAACAACACGTGAATCTAGCGTTGATCATTTGCACAGTCGTGAAAGTTTAGATTCATCATTGTCGCAAGCCGGAGATATAGATTGTGTTGATGCTGTCGACGTCGATGAGAGTGTTGTGTCAGTATCACCTGTGAACATTACGATTAATGGCCATTTGTCAAATAATATGGATAAGTGTATCGACATTGATGTTGTTGTTCCGGAGATGAGTAAAATAACGATTGGCAATGGTGAGTGCATTGATAATGAACAGCCGTTATTGTTCAACGGCAGCAACGACTGTTGTTTGTTGTCGCGTGAGCATCATCATACAACCGCCACCACTACAACCACCAATGGCGATTGCTTGGCAAAAGAGTTGCGTGATGAGCAACCAACCGGCAATAACGCCAGTGGTTATCACAATGCCATGGAATTAGCGATACAACGAGAACTTGCTGGCACTGCAATGACACTGTGTTGCGGTGTTACACAGCAGCAAGATACAGAAGATACATCCAAGAAACCATTTGGAATAAAAAGACAAGAGACACAACCAAAGCCAAGCGAAGGTTGTTTGCTCAGGTTATTCGAAAGTCAAATATTCGACATGTCAATGGCGATTTCATATTTATTTAATTCGAAAGAGCCCGGCGTACAGAGCTATCTTGGTGAGAACAATTTTCAAACGTAGTAATGATATTGGGAATTCCTCAATTCCCACAATAAGTTTGTGAACGAACTCTCTTATCTTAGATACGACATTTCTTATTCTTTCAGGCAATAAGTTGTTTAGTTTCCCAGATAGCGACGTGGATTTTTATTTACCACAGCTGGTGTTGATGTATATACAATTGCACGATGTCACGGAGGTTTTATATCCGTATCTTGTCCATAGGTATATTCCATTTAATTTACAAGTTATTTTCCATCTTTATAATTCAGTTGAAATTGTGATGCAATTATACACGCAATGACTATTCTAATGAAAATTATATGCTTATAATGATATTAATTATTAAGACTATATTCATTAAAATTATTTCTTCGCGTTAACATACTCAGGTGTAGACACGCAGCTGACTTTTCACTGAAGTGTGCATGGTTATTGGATGCATACAGTTCCGACGCTCATTTGCCATCGAAAAAAAAGTCTCACGGGACCAAGCTCAAAAATCTTATTTTGTCGGACGAATTGAGGTTCGTTCGGTTTTTCTAGTAATTATCAAATCATTGCGATAAACAAAAGAGTAGTCATCAGCATTTTTTCCCATTAAATTCAACAGAAAAACAAGGCAGAAGTGCAGTGACGTCGTGAGAAAACAAAAAATTATGGGACTTCAAGCCCCCGCGCCACCGCCCTTGCCTATTACTCAACTGGTGACATCGCCCGTTAAAAAAACTCACCAAAGATCACAGTCTGATGCTACAGGACTGTTTCAATCATTGCGTCGCAGCCATTCCGGTGAATTTATATATAATTTCAGACTTTATGTCCTGAATCATATCCAACTCTCATATATACAGCTTTTTATTGTGTTATAATGAAATTATCTACTTGGAACAGGTATAGTAAATAAAGTGAGCCTTGGGGACTTGAGTTCTGGTCGGGCGTTTGACAATGGATGTACCTGTTTTGATTCCTGCCAAGGTGTGGTTAATGACTTACGAGGACAAAAGACTGAATGCGTCTGTAACGTAAGGAGATTTTTTATTAAAATAAAGTTGATCATTTGTGCGAAACATTCCTCAATTATCCACAAAGCATTTCATTGTGTGGACTGAATTAATTATGCATTCTGCCACTATGAATTAATTTTTTTACATGTCAATTAGGCTCCTCGACTCGCTCCTGAGCTCGAGTTCATTCAAGCACTGATATCAATTGGTAAATTGCTGGGTACTATTCCTACAAAGGAGAGTAAAACTGTTCAACTGGTGGCAGAATTAAATACACTCAATTTGAATCTCCCAGCGCGGGTATGGCTTCCTTTGCATAGTACAATACCACATCATATCGTGAGAGTGCCACCACAATATGCAGCAGTTCTCAATAGTAAAGATAAGGTAAACAATTTTAACCGTGCCAAGGAGATTGTATAAGTAATTGCGATTATTGACTATCTACTAATTTTTTTCATTCTTTGCTCCCACAAAAATAGGCACCGTATATTATTTATGTTGAAGTATTGGAAGTTGAGGATCTATACACCTCACCTGTGCCCACCAAAATTATGGGCAGTTCTCTCAGGCACACAAAATCAGAGGAAAACTTAACTGGGGGGGAACAGTCAAATGCGTCCGACGGTTCTCCGAGTGCAGCAGCGCAAAATACAATCGGCATAAATAATACGAATAATACAAATAATATAAGGCAAACACCAATAAGGAGTATATTAGCCAGGCATAATGAAAATGCATTTAGTTATCCGGATGATGATCCCGCCGACTGCTGGAGCCAGGAAGACGATGAAATTACGCAACAGGTAATATTAAATTTTACATTCGAAAAGCTCATACAATAGTTTTAATAATGGATCCAAACATAAATGATAAATATTTTATGCACGTCTTATTTTTTTTTATAGTATTTACAACTTCGAAAACCCAAGGACAGAGATACGATATCACAGTTGAGTCAGGAGTCGTCAGATAGTCGTGAACCAATATTTATGCCGGGTGATATTAAAAGACGATTGAGTGAGTTAGCGGCAACACCGCGTGCAACGTTCAATCACGATCCCGAAGATCCTTCTGCAGCAGTACTGAAAGAGCCTTGGGAATTGAAACAACGTCGAATAAGGGCGTCAAGTCCTTATGGTCATTTAGCGTCATGGAGATTGTTAGCTGTGATTGTTAAATGTGGCGATGACTTGCGCCAAGAGCTCCTCGCCTCGCAGCTATTATCAATGTTGCAAAAAATATGGCAAGAAGAACAAGTACCGCTTTGGGTTCGGCCATACAGAATTTTATGTCTATCAAATGATAGTGGACTAATTGAGCCTATTCTCAATACTGTATCGTTACATCAAATCAAGAAACATTGTCAGTTAACATTACTGCAATATTTTGAACGTGAATTTGGTCCAACGAATTCTGAAAGTTTTGTCAGAGTTCAAAATAATTTTGTTCAAAGTTGCGCGGCTTATTGTCTCGTTAGTTATTTGATACAAGTGAAAGATCGACATAATGGAAATATATTGTTGCACACCGACGGACATCTGATTCATATTGATTTCGGTTTTATTTTATCAACATCACCCAGAAATTTGGGATTTGAAACGAGCCCATTTAAATTGACACCAGAGTTTGTTGAAGTGATGGGCGGTAGTCAATCAAAAATGTTCCAAGAATTCAAGAGTCTCATACTGCAAGGTCTTGTGGCAGCCCGAAAACATATGGATAAAGTTGTCAATCTAGTGGAAATAATGCTCTCAGGTTTGTCATGGTTTTGTGATGATAATTCAGAGTATTTCAATACAAAAAAACTCGAAATAATGCAAATAGAGATATGTATATGACAGTTTCGATTGCATTTGAATGAAAATGTAAACGTTTTTTTGTGTAGGTTCACAATTACCATGCTTCAAAACTGGTGGCGCCGCAACGGTACAAGGACTCAAGAATAGATTTCACCTGACATTGACAGAGGATCAATTACGTCAGCATGTGGAGGACCTTGTCGAGGGCAGCATCCATTCGTGGTCGACTAAATTGTACGATCGATATCAATACTTCGCCAATGGCACTCTATAATGATTGAATAATTTAATCTCACCTTTTTTTTTATCTCTATGATTATTTTTATTTCCATTGCCATTTGCCCTACTTAAAATTCAAAATTTCTACATCGGTGAACAACAAACGAAAAAAGTAATAAGTATTTGTTTTACAATTGAATTTAGTCTCTTCCATAATCGCGACATACACATTGCATTCCGCAAGCACAAAGTAATGAAATTGAAATTATTAAATAAGCGTGTTGCAAGATTGTTTTCAATCTCTTTTCTTGTCATTCAATAATTCAGAGTTGATAGTAATTTCAAGGCTATATCTGTCTCATGACTTTGATGATTGATTGATGTGAGAGAAGAAAAAAATTATGACAATTCAATTATGAAGTGTTGAGATTAGAAAATATAAGTTGTGTATATATTAAATATTTCATTTCTATTTGATAGATTATATAACGAATTAATATTATCACTATGCCTCAAAGAAAAAATAAAGTACGGATAAGATGCATATTTGTTATCGAGCGGTGCAGACTTCTATTGATATTGGACTGAAAATCGGACTGCTAGATCGTCATAGCTTAAAAAAAACTGAATAATTTGTCGATGGTGCCTTATTTGTAGGGAGATGATGAAGGCGATTATGTCGAATACATTGAAGTGCATGTGCCGTTCATGTAACAAAAGAAAAACTAATGAAAAACTAAAATGCAAATCGGTAGATATGTCGAAGCGAAGGTAATTGATGAATTGTATATAATGAATACACTTTTAACATTTGACGCCGGTAAAACCTGTGGTGGTTTCGTCTCTGATCAAAAGCCACATAAAAAAAGGAGAATTACAGATGAAAAACAACCACAAAAGTGACAATTGTTTGAATCTGTGAACTAACTAAGCATATTTAGATTTGATCTTTGAGTGTCTGTGCGGGCTAAGCGCGATTGAATCCAACATACACATACATACATACACACATGTTCACAATAGAGTGAGGAGAGACAAATACTCATAATATTTCCTACTTTATACATCATAATTATTACAATTAATTGCAACAATCTACATAATAGTTATATCAAGTGAACGACAGTGAATTCTTTGGAATGGAGAATTTACAATTGAAAGTTTTTACATGTTCTTAATGCATAGTTTTGAATCGTTAATAATGCAAAAAAAATATCTTAGCTAAAAAAATCAGACGATTATTTAATAAAGAAAAACAAATTTCACAGTTATATATGTTATATTTATAAGCAATTAAATTATGGTAAATGATTATTGTATATACATAAATCGGAGCATTACAAGAAAATGAAAAACAAAAATATTATTTAAGAATAATTAATGTATGAAGCAAAATCAAATTCTCATGCGAGCGACCAATTCTCTCTTAACGTGCATCATTTATGTGATTTTCAAATGTTTTTTTCCTCCCCCTTTAATTTTACCCCAATGTATTCAACTATATTTTATTATTTTAACATACGCTCTGGCAGACTAAATAACAAATTTTCTTGTGTTGGAGTTTCATATCAACTAATTTATAAGAATAACATGTGTTACGTCAATTGTATACGAATATAGTGACACATCGATATGATTTCTATCAAAACTTTAAATTGTGCATTGTTAATATAAATATTGTTATAAAATAATTTTTCGTTCAACGATTCTACAATCCGAGCAATTAATCTTCAGTTTCCGTCGTCAGTTCTAATATCCAACACATATTTTGGTCTGACGTGTTTGTTCTACTAGATGAAAGAACTACACATTTGTTTATTCGTTCCTCTTTATTTTATTTTTTTCCCCTTTATATACAAACAAACTATTGCAACCATTTTATTCTTTCTATTTTGCTATTTTGCATCTCAATAATTCAGTCTCGCAATGGAAACGTATGTGGTGGCTACACCACCGAGAAAACAATAAAAAAGGAAAAAACATCTTTATTTTCTGAGCTTATCGAGAACAATTCTGAATAAAAATATATGCATTTTGTCCTTGACATATTCATGCGGAAATTATTTTGAACCTTCCCCATAACATCGAGAACGTAAACAGAAATTGTACCGTATCATCATCTAAGAAATTAATTCCACCGATTTCTTCAATATTTTGTCATATATTTACATAATCAAAAAATTACAAATTCAGTGGAATTTAATATTCCAAATAATTGATAACCAGCTCATTATATCTTTTTGAAAGCCAGCTGTTCCAAGCCAGTGGACTTGACTGAACAGTCATCTTTTTGCCCAGGATTCATGAGGTGTAAAAGCCTCACTTTCTGTATGCACCTACAGAGGCATCGAAGATTTCTGGATTGACAAAAGTACCATCTTTATCAATCAAATAATAAAGTTTGGTGCCCTTCACTTTTAAGGACATGTATGCCCCAGACTCTGTTCTACTCTTTCCTACCACAATCTGCGAAGACATAAAAATGCGTAATGATTATTATTATATCACTGAGTTCATATTTCCATTATATAAAATCCAATTATTTAATTACATTATCAACAGGTACCACAATTGTTCTGGTTTTATTTATTGGATGAAAGCTCACAAGTGTTGCCATTTTACCACCTTTATTTAAAATTATATATTTCAGCGACCTCGTCTCAAAAATCCAGACAAGCACTGTAGCACTGATTACTGAAATATAATTACACAATGATCAATGGAAATTAGTCTTAGACATTTTGTTTCAATACTATTATCTTTGACAGTACTTAAAACGATTGGCAGCATCACTGCTCCTAATAGTAGAGCGTTGTCCCACATATATTCTCTATATGTTTTATATTTATTAAAACTTGGAAGATAACTATACATTGTAGCGCTGAGACCACCAAATATAAAAATCTGTGCAATCATAAATATTTTCATTTTCTTGAAGTATTTGAGATTCTCATATCTCCATAGTAGTAAATTATTGGAAATATTTGTATCAGTTTCTTTAAACCCTGTATGAGTTTTTCTAATTCGTATGAAACTGGGAGCGATTCGATCTTTGAAACTCGGTAATGTCAATTGAAATACTGGATGTTTATTACACCTGGAAAGATACAAAGACCAAATGAATTACACAGTCTAGCTTCCTCACCATACAATTACTATCGTAATTCCTGATTGCAAAGTAGCAGTTAATTCGATTAGGAATGAATCCTTTTTCAATGCTTTGGAATGTTATTAAACAAATACTACTGTTGTTGGGCATTGACTGTGAAATAAATCCTTTCGAATGCTACTTTCTGATCAGAGATTCTTTTCAATACCTAAGTTGATGTGATGAAGATTGAATCGGATGAAAATATCTCACAGGAGTTGTAAAACGTGCACAAGATAATATATTTGATTTTATAAATGATAATGCAGTGATCAAATTCTGCGCCATTATATTTGCTATAGAATTGTGATGTTTTCAAGGATCCTTAATGATCATAATGCAGTCATGGAGAGGTTAGAATTGAATATAAAATTAACCTCTAAATACACATTATCGAATTCCTCACAGAAAACTTATGATTTAAACATTCATTGTTTATTGAATTGTGAGAGAAAAAAATGATTATACTGATTCACAAGTGTATCGTAAATTATTTTTTGTACAACAATGTTAATTGTATAAGGATTATGAAAATTCTATTCTTGATTATGTAAATTGAATATTTGAAAATACTCAACGACGAGATGGCGTGTACTGCGTTCCAATACAGCAAACAAATATACAGTAATAGAGACTAGTGGAAATTTCAAAGCTATTGTTTATCGATATTTTCCATCATATTAATAAGTTCTCTCCGATCATGGGATATTATTTCATAAAATCTTGTGAAAAACCGCTCGGCGGATCGTTCTAAGAAAAGTTTTCGTCTCTGAACTGCATCAAATTTATCACGTGCTTCAGCAATTGCATTCAAAATTGATTGTATGTCAGGAACTGATTGTTGAAGATGTTTGATATCGTCTTCCAGTTTTTTAATTAAATCACGCAATGTTGTTTCTTCATTCGTTGCACGTAATTTTAGATTTTTCATACAAATTCGTTTTTCATCAATTCTCACGAGCCATTCGCTGGCTTCTTCATCCATCATTTTCTTCTTTTCTTGTAATGATTCCAATTCATTCGTGTGTACTTCGATCATTGATTTACAACTTTGCATTTGTTTCATCATTGTTTCCTTTAAATTTAAAATTGCTTCGACTTTTTCATTCAACCGAATCATAATGTTAGGATCAGCCAATGATGATTCTGGCATTTTTAATTCATCTTTATCTTGAGTGACATTAATAACAATATCTGTGTTATATGCTAAAATAGCTTTCCTCAAATTTTCGATAACATGAGCAAATTTGATGTCCAAAGTCCATGCTTCTTTTTGTATTTCATCCAAATGATCATCAAATTGTTTCATATAACTCTGTATTTCAGTACACTTTTTCAATATTTTATCACGCTCTTCAACACTCATTGGTTGTTGTCCAATCAGTGAATTCAACTCCTCGTGTTGTTTCAAATGTTTCTGTCTTTCTTTATCCAAATAAATCATTTCACTTTCCAATTTTTGTATTTCTGTTTCTTGCGTAATTATATATTGCTCCAGACTTTTTTCGTGCATCATTTGCTGACTCTCATCAGCTCGTATTGCGTCCAATTGTTCCCTCAGTGCATCACCAATTTGATCAAGTTCTTCTTCATGTTTGATTATTTCTTCGTGTTTCTTTGTAACCTCATCTAATTCTGATTGAGCAATGCGGATATCTTCTTCGTTAAATCCACAATCATTGGCAATACCTTCGATATAATTGTCGATTAACAATTTCTCTTCATCTTCTTTTCCTTCATTCCATACTTGATATAATTTCAACATCTCTGAAAACTGATTGCGATTTATAACTTCACCATCACCTACATCAGTGAATGGCAAATATTCCAATCGAAATTGTTCAGTAGCAATATCTTTAACTTCATAAATCTCAACAAGCCAACTCAGCCATGCCAAAACATGATGCCAAGCATGCATGGTATTTGTAGTTTTCAGCCATGATTTTGTCATTGTTCCAGGATAATGAAGTTTTTTCGCAATTTTTGGCAGCTCTTCCATGTAATTGTTTATCGTAAAATCATGTTTAATGTCCAACAGTTGCAACAAAAAATCTGATACTGTAACGAACATTTTTAATGATATTGGCTTTATACTTCCACTTGGATTTATAATTGATGTTTGATTAGCATCACGCAGAAAATTATCAATTCTATTCAACATCATTGCTTGATAGTTTTTGTCTATTATTGGTCTGGTGTCTTTCCTTTGGCCAGCATTGGCGCTCAATCCACTGGCTCTTTCAGCTGATGGTGATCTCCCTCTTATCCCGGACGGCAAATCGGGATGTATTCTGTTGGAACTCACTCGTGGAGTTACTGGCGTTGTTAACAAATGATGAACACCACTGTGTGATGTTTTCCCTACAACTTAATCAACAAATACAACATTTAATAAGCCCATATGCACACATTGAGGGATTGTGATGAATTTAGCCATACCTGGTATTTTCAAATTAGATTTCCTGATACTCGATGCACGCTCTGATGAAGCACTCCTTATTCTAGGTCTTGGTATTTGTGAATTCTCACCTCCTGATTGTCTCACTGGCCTTGCAAGATTCGAAACTCTTGGTTCGGAACGTGCTGATGGATGATTTCTCTCATCACGATCCATCGTTGAGAATCTTGTTGGATTCGTGGATGATTTACGTCCCATTGATGATTTCTGCATGGCTGTGTGTTAAAGTCGTTCCTTTCTCATTCAGAATTGTTTTTTGACATGCAAAATCCAAACCAACAAAGTTGTGAGTGTCTCAACAGTTGCAAAACAATAATATCACACCAAGTTTTGAATGTTTCAAATCCAACGACACAACCAAGTTTGTGTAGTTTATTGTGATGGCATCATCATGCTTCATGCTCTGTGTGTCGCAGTATTACCTGAAATTGGTTTATCAGTAGTCGATAAGATAGATTTTGAAACTTTATGATGAAAATATATTTATATATAATCTTCAATGGAACACGAAATCTCGTCGTGTATATTTTATCTCTGAAGAGTTATATTGTATATAAAATTTGTGTGGTTGTTCTATAAATTTTTTATATTCTGTTGAATTTTTGAATAAACGAAAGCCCTCTGTCGTCAATGGTCCGAACTTCTTAATGCGACCATTTTGTTAACTTTCCGGTGATGGGAATGAAAACCGCCATGTTTCCTAACCTTCCTTACAAAATAAATATATCGAGGTTGTTGGTGGGTAGTTGTAATGACGCTCTCTTTGGAGAGCAATGAAATATAAATATTAATTGTAAATATAATTGGTACACCAACTGGATGTTTAAATGTAAATTGAATAGATGAAATGAGCGAGAGAAGAGATTGTTTGTTGAAATCAGCGGTTATGAAGAGTGCTAAAGGCGCTGTGGAGAAATTCTCGAGACTCACCACACAAACAAACTCGCCAGGGAGAGAGGTTTGAATTTGTTCATTTCATATTCACATTAAAAATGTCTAATCCAATATAAGTTAACAATCAGTAGAATTATCGGTGCAATAATCTTACAGAAATCTGTGGCTGTTTCGCCTAATGGAATTGTAGTATTTGATAATGAGAGCACTACCGTCGAAGTCACAGTGAAAACAAAAGGGAGACGATCATCTCCATTAGTAAAAAATCAAAGTCCAGGGAACGTAGATAGAATTGAGGGGAAGAAATCCTCAGAAGTTTCTGTAAACTCTCACAACGATTGGAGTAAAATTCTTCGTGAACACAATCAATTGAAAATAAGACAAACCATGCAGCAATTGAGTGAAAAAAGTCCGACGAAATTATCACGACCAAGTAAATCTGAAAATAGAGAAACGAGGACGTCTGTTGAATCACGAAAATCATCCCAACACCATTCACATCATGTAAAGTCTCCGTCGACGCAGACACCATCGCGAAAAAAATCTCGTGATCATGTGAAACCATCGAATGGTGTTAACATAACAGGGAAGCCCATGTTCAACAGTCCCGAGTCTGTAATTGTGATAGATAAAGGGGTGCAATGTGGAGGCATTTTTGACAGATCAACTGAAAGTTTTGGACAATGGAATCCTGTTAGAACATTGGGATTTTTGATGAAAGAAATGGAGAGCATAGTTGATGATGAGAGGACTAGCACTATATTAACACAAATGGAACAAGCACTGATGCGAATTCCTGTTGAACAAGGAAATCAACCAGATTTAGTAACTTTAGCTTCCAAAGCTAAATTAGAAGCTACCACTGCAAAATTAGCCGCAACTAGTAAAACAATTGGTGATTCGTACAAAGCCGCACTCAAAGAAAATGCTGTTTTGCAACAGCACATCCAAGAACTATCATCACGTTTAAAACAATCGAAGCAGCGCCAGAATGAGATGGAATTTGAAATGAAACAAATGCGAGCGGAAATAAATGATGTTATAAAATCCAATAATGCGAATAAAAAAATTATCAGTGAACTTCATGAGAAAACGAAACAGATAACTGGTTTAGAGAAAATTGCATCAGATAAATATTTACTGGAGAAAGAACTGAAACAACAACGTGAATTGTTGCAACAGAAACAACTAGAAATTCAATATTTACAAATAGAAAAAGCAAAATTGTCAGGAATGTCATCGTTTAGAAATTCACAGCTTGTTGAACTCAGACATTCAATCAAGTAAGTAATCGAAGATGAAATTCAGGTCCACTCTTGAACTATCGAAAATGTATAACCTTCTCTTTTTATTTTCCTCGTTTGTTTCTAGGAATTTACATACCAATATCGCTGATCAATTGGCAAATCTCAAAGATTTTGCTGCTGAAGAAGAATTCGTACCAAATCCTGACCATCATTCAACACTTATAGCAAAGGGAGTTGCGTGCTCATCGCCTACTTGTTCCTCACCCAATGAGTCAATTGCCCCATTAGCGTGGCGCGGTGTTTCGGACTTATCATTATCAAGTGGTATTGTTTCGAATAATAATCCAGAAGGATCACGGAGACAATCAGGATCGAGACAACAATCGACAGCCACATCCATTGCGCCCAATGATTCAGATGAGGAGAAATTAGACGAAAAAACTCATCTAGAATTCACTAGCATAAATGGCGAACAATCAGCGCATTGTTTCAACTCAGCGGTCAATAATAATGATGACGACGCGAAGTTTATAGGTAATGTGAACAATAACCGCATTTTTTAAGTAGTTCATTCACTTAGATTATCGTAATACTACCGCTCAACTATTTTTTTTTTAAATAGATTTACAAAGTGCTGATGAAGTCGACAACTGTATTGGAGAACAAAATTTGTCGACTGACAATAGAACTAATAATAAATCTGGGACAAAAGTGCGTGTCCATAAGCGACGAAAAAGATCTCGAACGAGATCCCAATTGAATAAATCTCATAGCAATAATCAATTGCGATCACCAGGAGACAAAACTTCGATTGCACCTGAAAATGTATTATCTGTTACCTCAATGTATCAAGAAATGAAGGGGCAACTCCATCAAATGTTTGAAAATATGAAGATGAAGGGACGTATGCCCGTGAATGTTCCTGAACCACCGAGAAAATTTCCAAATCCCGAATGGAGTGATAGCTCATTGCCAACGATGAGTATGACAGGGTCTAATATAATGTGAAGAAATAAATATAACTGTTCATAATTGAATGAGATTGAAATTATTAGAAAGAATGGAGTCTATTAAGAAATGAAAATCAATTCTCACTAGTTACTTATATAATTATTTTATTTTTATATATAACTTTTTTAATTTATTAGCATATAAATGTTGGTAACAACTTGGATATAAAAACTATCGAGTATCAATCATCATTGAATGAATGAATGAGGTACCACTAGATTATAAACAAACGGATTTTTCGCGACAAACAAATTGAACGATTTGTTAACACTATCTGTTACGGCACATAAGACCAGTCTATTAGTTACAAAGCCATAAAAAAAGTTCGACTCGCGTGCATAGTAAAAATTGACGCCAGGATCTCATTTGTATTTTGAAAAAGTATACCTGTGTGTCATCTGGCATCAGATTTGGTTTAATTCAATTAATTTAGAAGAAAATGATGCTAATTAATTCACATTGATTATGCGCTGCGATTCTTCAATCGTTATTATTTTTTTCCAACTAATTAATGGAGAGAAAATCACTTTAATATCGGTGGCTACGACGATCCGAATAATTGGCAGAATATTTGCTGTAACGATCGCTACCACCGTCATCAGGATATTTCTCCTCAGCCTTGTAATGTATTTCAGGCGCTGAGCCAACGTGTCCTTGCCAATAACGGGTCCAATAAAAATCCTCAGGATTCATCTCGTGCGGATGCTTAGCATTCTTGAATACATGAACGCAATACACTAAACTGCCTATTAATGTTAAAAATCCAAAGATGAGAAAGACTATGCCCAAAATCCTGGAAAAAATATTGACAACTGAATTAAATGAAATCGGAAGTGTATAAAATCAATGATTGATAGTCAAACGACAAATATCATTATATTTACCATACTATAAGTGGTTGGAAAAATTGTATAACTATGACGAAGCCAAGTGTGACAAGTATAAGACCGAGATTAATGAGTAACAAGAGACAACACATTCCTTTCGTATTTGGACAAAAGGGATTTGGTGTTGACATTGTCTCTATAATAATTCCACCGTGGCGTGAAGTTCTCGTTTTTACTGTTGAACCACCAGATCGTGCTGACCCACAACTATAATTACTTGGTGCTCTGTCGTCTATTCGTGAGCTCGGTACTGGACTGTGGCGCGATCCTCGACTGCAAAATCGCATTTGAATATCAACAACAAAAGTGCAAACAAATATACATATCGTCTTTTCCAAATGACTATGGAAATGTTGATACCTGAGGTCTGATGTGGCTCTATAACCACCATTGGTAACAAAAATGGGTACAGTCATCTCTGAGCCATTATTCGATGCATTTTGCCGGTGAACATTGGGCGGTGAATCCCGTGATAAGTCTGAACCACGTCCATTCCGTGAAATATGCAATCTCTTGTCATTCTCCCGATCTTGTGTCGACCTGCGACTCTTTCGTGGAGGCACAATGACTTTAATCTGTGAGAAAACAAGAGGAAAGGAAATTATTCATACATTTACGTGGTTTTCAGTTATCACGAATGGAATGAAATTATAAACATGAGAATGTCGAGTTGTTGAAAATCTACAAAGTATGAACGCAAGAAATTGAACAGTAAAAGAAGATGAAAAATGAGAAAAAAAAGGCAGGTCATGATTACCACAGAGTTGGGCTTGTGGGCGATGGCATACTCTGAAGAAGTTCTTAGTGACGTAGCACGATGACTTTCCTCGCCGTCAGTTGAATAAGCACGATGTGCATCGCTATTGTGCACCAGGTATCCATTGTTATTATTATTGATAGTATTGTTGCTGTGACGCATCGTAAAAAAAATAAATTATGTGTATATATTTATTTATTTTTCTATCTTCTATTTTTCTTTGTTCCAGCCCTTCTCATCCGCAACGATTAATGGCAACTGGATTGCACGCAGGTCCAATTCGGACCAAACCTGTGGAACATCCACACAGCATTAATATATATACATGCATGTATTCGTTGTTTAGTCAAGATGGGGACAAAAGTGTGGGCGCAAGGTCAAGGGGGACACGCCTGCGAGGAGCCTTGTTCTCGATCGCAATAAAGTATACCGTGCACTCAGTGCAAATGAAAAGAAGAGAAGAAGCTTAGGTGCAAATTGCATGGTCGCCTCTTCACCGTCATAATGGATTATTGTGCTATGGTATACATATATATATATATATATCTATAATTTTTTATAACGCGTAATTTTGCGGTGCGTTCACCAGGTGCCGAGCGCGAGAAAGACCGCGAACAAAACCGGCCCACACAAACTCGTCTTGCAATCAACCTACCACCTTTATAGATACAACTGCTTTTATAGCTCGTATGTATATATGTATATGTATATTTGTATGTACATACATACATTTTCCTTGGTGGATATACTTTCTCTCGTGGGTTGAGTCATCCTCGAAAGTCAAAATGCGTTCGGCGACTCCTCGCCCGGAACACAAACGAGCCGTAAAATAATTGGCCACCAGCGCGTCAACAGCGCGTGTTACGCCGCAGGAAAAGGAAACAATATTTATCTATATACACAATGTATATAGATATATGTTTATGCAATGGTACATTGAATTTAGTCCTCGAGTGTGGCATTGTATATGTAGTGCATTAGTAATACTGAATGCACGCACAACTGACGGTGGATGTTACGTTTTGTTTTTTTTTTGTTTCTAATTTATTTGCATTTATACATTTATTTATTTTTTTTTGTATCAAGTGAACGCGCTTTTATTTCGGGTCAAGGACGTGGAAAATAAATGCGAATTGGAATGCCAAGTCGATGGTGCGGCGGTCTCGTCGGTATTTTTCTCTCTCTCTTTAACTCTTTTGCTCTTGCTCTTTCTTTCTAGTGCGCGGGGTTGGTGTATGTATACATACAGGAGAGCTCAATGCCTGAACTACTACTGCGCGCTCGCGCTTCAGAACCGGAAATGGATAAAAAATCGCTTGGCTATATAGCTTCGAAGTGAAGTGTTCGTTTTTATTATTATTTTTGTATTCAATATTTTTTTTATTCATTTTGCTTTTTTGGTTTCATTCCACACCTCTGTCGACAGATGAATACTCCAATGTATGATTTCAGATAAAGTCTCATTACGGTATGGGAATGAGAGACACGTAATGTCCAAAAATAGTCGTGACTACTCAACATTCGCCATATCGAGTTGTCACGACATTATTCGAGTATTTCATACAGGCTCATGAATTTATTTATGTATTTATATATACATACATGCACACATACATATATATATTTATATATATTTATATATTTGTATTACAGTTGGAGAAAAGTAAATTAATCATGTTTATGTATTGCGTAAAACAGATATAAATATTTAGACAAATAATACATGAGAATTTCGAATTGATTTTAAAAGGTTATTGAAGTCGGAAAAAGATCAACATCCAAATATATATTTTATATAAATATTTCTCAAGTCGGTGGATTTCTTTTTTCTTACATAACAACATAATTAAGCGGGAGTGAGGGTATGAACGAGAAACCAAAAGAAAGAGAATGAATATGTGTGGGGCGTATGTGTGTACGGTTTTTTTTTTCTTTCATAAAATTCTCACAGGTATTTTATCATATGTTTACCTGAGAATACGGCAATAAAATTGGAGTAGAGTATTAAATATACATAAAGACAAGTGTAATAAAAAATAATATCATGAAAGTCACCTGGTACAGACGGACACCAAGTAAATAAAGTCCATTTTCACCACCACATATATTGATGGAGTTCAATATAAAAAGGAAAAACAAGAATTTCCCTGGACTTTTTCAAAGTATATTAAACTGTGAAAAATTGAGATTCAACACGTATTTGTCTCACGGTAGATGTTGGCACACCTTGGTGACTTTGAAGGTACATATGATCTTACACACATGAACATGTATACACAGGTACACACAGAAGGACGTACGTTTTTCTTTTTAAAGCGTCGTCAAAGTCGACAATTGGACGTGATTGACAGTCGCCATGGTCGCGCGCATAAACTAATTCATTCACAGTTTTGCGGTACGATTATTATTAGTGTGTCTACACGCGACGTGAATTAAGATAAAAAATATGCCCGTTGTTGACATAGACACGTTGACATATGAGAAGAAATAGACGCGAGTATGTTACCGTCGCGGAATATGCTGGCATACTAGCGACCAACTAGCATTCTCATTGTGGGGAAAGGTGCTCATGAGACACTATACGCTTCTTCCACCTTACGGCCCAGCCGCAACCTGTGCGCTGCGGCCCACCAAACCCCGCTCTCTCTACCTCATTCTTGCAAGAGAAGTCTAAAGTACGGGGGGCCCCCCTGAGTCTTAATTCGCACTCGTAATACCTTTGTATTCGGTGCGGAACGTAAAGACCGCCGCCGCGCGTTCTCCTCTCTCTTTCTCTTTCTCATTAGTAAACGCGCGTGCGCCGTGTTTACTTCGGCCATTTTGTTTTGTCGCAGTAGATCTATTGGAAAGTGCACAATGGACCAGGAACTTGGAAAGGAAAATGTAGAATTATGTGCACTTTAATTCTTTCTTTTTTTTTTCCTTTTTTCTCTTAAGCGATAACAGCACATAATAGGGAATTAATTTGGAGAATTAATATATTGACATTGTGATAAAGTGAGGTATTAAAAATTATAATACAAGTTCATAATATTGTTGTATATTCCTCACGTAAGTTCTAGTCATATTCTAGTTGATGAAAAAAATGAGGAAACAATTTGAATAATGCAGTGACATTTTTATAATATCAACCCAGTTAATTCTTTATTTTTGTAATGATACATTAGATATATAAAGAAGATAAAAAAGAAAAATATTTATAATTGATTTTGTTAGAATAGTTCCGAAATGAAGACCCGCAAAAAAAAATGACACAAAAACAATTTCCAATAATAAAAAACAGTATCTGAGTATAATACAAATTGATCATACATTGATGACTGTTGAGAATTATTGTACTGATCGAATATCAGTGATATTGGAGGTTTCAATGAGATTTTTCTCTCTACGTAATCATAATATATCCTCAACACTGAACATTGAAATACGATGATAAAAACAGCCGCGTGCAGCAGTCAAGACATAATATTTAAAAAAATACTTCAATCACAAAAGTGATCAAAAGCAAAAGAAATAAAGTCTTTCCTAATGTGTAATTGCTAGTTTTGATAATTCATCCATCTACAATCTGAATTGATTTCATTCATTCTTTATGTGAAACCAATGACGAATGTCAATAATAAAAAAAATATATCTTCACAATGCTGCAATAATGCATTGATTTTCATAAAATTTAAGAAGATTAAATCATTATTATACATATCCTCAATTTACAAATTAAGATCAACGAATAAATATATTCCTTGAAGGAAAAAAAAAGAATTTTCAATAACTACTGATTTATCCAAATTAATTAATCAAGCCCTTAGCTTTAAACAAATCTCGCATAAGCCCCTTCAAATAACCTATTTCACGTTTCAATTCTTTAACTTCATCGTGAAGTTTTTCATTGTGATCAATCAGTTCTTGTTCTTCGCCAATAATCTCGTGTATTTCTTGCTTCTTCTTCTGGCGATAACGTGTCGCAGCATTCTTATTCTGTTCCTTCTTTCGCACCTTTTTATCCTCAACCGTCGGCCGTGAATACGGCTTATTACGAGTTTTTGTAAGTCTCTGATTGCGTTGTTTGTTGTAGTTACTACTACTATTGCGACTGGGACTGCTGCTACGGCTGCTGCTTTTGCTATGGCTAGTAGATGTCTCGATCGACCAATCGGGATCATCAATAGAGTCCTCGGATGATACACAACTGGCACCAGAACTGGTTACTGGGCTTGGTGGTGACAAATTTTCAGCGCAGGATCGTACATATTCGTCCACTGCCGCCAATTCACTGGCGACATCACCAGCTAATGGTAACAATGAAACATTCTCGGCATTCCATCCGCCGCATATTTGTCCCAGGTATGACTCTGATTTGTTAGTAGACGCATTTGCTACCACATCAACATTTACATTGATATTTGGCTGTTGATAAACGAATGCAATATTTTCAAGAACCGGTTGTAATGTCACGAGTAGTTGTGTATCAATCGGCGATTTCTCGATGGTTGGAGGTGGCGATTGTGGTGGTGTAAGAGTTGTTGAGTTACTGCCATTTGGATAGAATTGATGGCAAGCTTCAACATCACCGAGAACTGATTCGAATTCTTGGAGGAGTAATTGAGTCGTTGGTGGTTGTGGCTTAACATTGTTACTCACAGCAGGATATATGATTGGTTTATTTTGGCCACATTCTGGTGTTGGTAACTCTTCAAACAACGATTCAACTTTCTCCTCTAACCAATCCGCCAAGGGCTCTAGAAATTGAAAACAAATGAAAACAATTAAAATCAAATCCTTTTTTTTTCTTCTGCAGTTTCATTTTATCACATATGCAAGGACAACTAATTAAAAGATATCCATGTAAATGAAATTATGTACACGGGTGCGAAGTGACATTTGTTGTTTTTTTCATTATTAATAAGGAAATATTTCCCACTATGAAGTCATGCAGTGGGACTCGTGTGTATTAACAATGAAGGGGAGTGGCCATTTCAGCATAATGATTGCAAATCAAATGTAAAATTATCATGATCGTAATACGTGTGAATAGAAACATTCTGATATTTCTCGAGGAAAACAAGTAAAACATTTTATCGACTTCTTATAAAGTATAAGTGTATTAGCTGCTTTCAACTACATCATGCAGCAAATAATAATATATATGTGGATTTATTTGTTGGAACAATCACGTATACTCATTAAATCAACTATTTTTTTACGACTCGTTGGCCGACTGTATGAGCCATGACATTTGAGAATTAGATTAATGCTGACAAATAATTAATTCCAAAAATAAAAAATGAATTATCAATCGTCCAACTTGTTACTATATTCCTAACATGTATTATATAATCGTTCATTGAAATTATATGGCTGAAACCTTCATGAAATGAATTTATGACTGATATTGAGAATTGAATACTCGAGACAACAAATAAAAACATGATTTCTATTGACCAAACCATGTATGAAACATTATCATTTGTCTGTGCAATATATATTAATTACATTATACGCGAATTAATTTTTTTTTCTGTCATTTAAATGCGCAAAACAGATTGATGTTATCAATTATGTATACGTATATGCAAAACATTGGTTACAGACAAAGAAAATAATATCTAGGGCAAATGACTATCACGCGGGGTTGAAGAAAAAATAGTTCGAGTATGTTTACAACAATTAATACAATAATTGATCCAATGTGTTGGTGAATATTTTTAGTTTAGTTTGTTGATGTGAATAAATGATTGAATTATCATGCGAGATCGCAACCCCACGAGTTGTGCAAGCTCCATCAGCATCATTACCCCCATCATCATCATCATCATTGTGATACAATTATACAATCTATTATTTATCGCATTAACCTATTTCTCTAGTTATCACATATTTCTAGTTGCTATGGCAAAGTAGAAAAAAAGTGTCGCGCAAGGACATATCGATAGTGTAAATCGAGCAACAATTGTATAATTCAATGTTTAACAATCGTAAATTAATGCTGAGCTCCTTTTATTTTTTTATCTCCCACCAATTCGCATATAAAAACAATTTCTATATATATATAAGTTTTATTATATTCATTTATATTGCTATGGGCGCAGTAAAAGTGGGACTATTTAACCGGTTCTCACAAAGATATTAGGGATCACCTTTTTTTGTTTACTTTCGCTTTGCGTATATTAATTGATTCATACACGTGTTTGTGAACGACACAATCAAAATGATACACATATATAAGTCTTTCTCACCATCTGGTGTATATTTGGAATTAGATACGTGTGTTCGTGCGTTTTTACGTGTAATATACAACGGGTGTGTTCGTGTGTTAATATTTTGTCTCGTATTGATATACCATTCCAATATTAATTGCAAATGTAGAGAAACCAGTCTCGGGTACTTCATTGTCACGCTCGATCGCTGTTGAAGTTAAAAAGTTAAAAAATAAGAAAAGAGTAAGTTTATACACCAGTTGTTGATCGAATTACAAATGCTATCCTTCTTTTTGAATAGCAACAAAATCTGTGTTGGAAACAGCATACGAATTTGTAGATAAAAATTAGCATAGTTGAGAAATAATAATGACAATAAATAAAAGCTTTCCCATTTCAATATATACACGTATATCCCCGAGAATTGTGAATGATCTAAGTCAAAGTTTATCTTTTCGAATTGAAAATATCGGAGAATAATAGTTGAATTAATAGGTTAAGACCTAAAGTAATAACTAAGTTGAGAAATTATGCTCTCGCTTGAGGTCAATGAGCTGCATCTTTAATACTGCGATGATGCGTCATAATTGTCATGTGTATGAAGATTACAAAGTCGTGAAAGTGATCATCTTACGCATTCAGTAGCGATTCGTTACAAATTGCTGCTCAATGTCAGTGAGAATGATAAATGCGGTGAGGATTTGTTCTCTACACTTGTGCGGTATTATAGCGGCATTGTTAAAAGCAAATAAAGAAATTTTAATGTAGATATGAATAGTTAAAACATAAGATAAGAATTATAGCCGTAGAAGATAATCGTAGAAGGTGTTCACTGTGAAACAAACATGATAATTCCATTCGAAAAAAAATTTATATATATATATATAAGATGAAGTATTGATGGTCATATTTTTGATACCAATGGAATACTCCGAAATGATATCGTAAAAGACAATGAGCCCATGGACAATTATACTCAATCAACAGATTTGATTTTATCACGTTAAATTGTTTCGAACACATGTACAAATTACATTTGGGTGTTTCAGTCAGGAAAGAAAGACATAAGAACAGAAAATGAAACATAAAAGAATGAGGTCGTATGGAAACATACCGCCATACCACGCAGCAGCCATTATCGTATCGTTTTTCCCGTTTTAAATTCTGTACTAGATATGATAGCAGTTTATATTAAAAATGTTATGTGTAAATCGAAAATATAATAGTGTTGTAGTTATTCGTTGTTTTATAAATGTTATCTCGGCGTTGATGTGGCGGCAGTGTGCAAGGTCAGCTGGATGCGTATTTAAATAATTCCACCGTGCACTATATGACAATGTTGATGATCCAATCAACGTCTTTTCACTAATTTTTGCGAATTCACAATTATTTCGCGATTCCACGTGTAGAGGTACGCGAACTGCATACTACTGTATAACATTAGTACACTCCAACATTGAGACGTGTTGTTATTCACTTGCGTTTCCTTCAATGATGCCAGTATAACAATTTTAATTATTACCCGGTTTCAATTTTGAAAGTCGTGTCATCGACGATTATACACCACGATTTCAATTACGATACCGATAAAATTGAATGTCTGATAACAACTGATGCCCTAATTTATTATTTATCCGTTTTGATATTTCAAAATTATGAAATATAATTCTTTTACTACGAATGTTGTTACAGAATCTGAGACGGAAAATATATTTAATTGATTGAGGAAAACTGATCACTTTCTGAGGCTTCTATGTTGAACCGCGTGTGTACTATCAAAATGTAAATCAGCACTGTATATTTATATGCTCATCATACGTATTACATATGTATCTGTGATAGAGGCTCGAGTGTTAAATATATTGTGCTTTACTCAATAGTGATTCCGATCGACTGACTTGGCGACAACGAGCCACCAAACACGGCTGATGAGAAATCCGAGGGCAGGGGAAAGAAGTGAAAATGGAGGGGCATCCATACAGTATGAGCGCGAATTATATATCGCTCATGTGGTTGACTCGTACAGAACACGAAACGACGCACTACCGACTCCTACTTATCTTTGGACTTTCCCTCCTTCGAATACTTTATACTTGTATATATCCCGTTTTGTTTCGCGTGTCGTTGCCGCCACCGTCGTCGTGCAGACGTTGTTGTTGGTGTTACACGCGCGTAGTTTCTCTCCCCTACTATTCGCGGCCCATTAACGCTCAACAAACCGAGCCTCTCTCAACTCGTTCCTTAGAGGTTAACCAGTTTGTCCCACTCTCTTTTTTTGATGCTTATGTGAAAAAAAAAGAATAGAGAAAAAAGATAATAATAAATAAACTTTTAAATATTATAGCACCAAGTTATTGAATATTCAGTAGCGCCGTGGAGAGCATATTGAAATTAATTTCTTTTCATACGGTGGATTCCCTGCATCGTTATTGTGTAAAATTGATTAAGTATAATGTGGCAATCGGTATATCGCTTGTCTGTTCTTCATCATGATTGATTTTCCTACTCATGTAGCTTCGAATTTTCCCTAAATAAATATGATTATCTTTATCGATAAAATTTTTCCTCCAACGTAATTAAAAGCAAATCAGTTTGTGTATCGAGTGGTAATATTTGAGTAATTATTTTCAACGTTTCGTAATTATGAATTCCTAGGGAACCATTTCGGAGAAATAATGCTGTAAAGTTTAATGTTATTACGTGCAACAGTTATTTATGACTCGCACTTGGAGATGTTGGGAATGACGTCCTTCAACTGTAAACTTTTCAAATTTTTCAGGAGATTACCTTCTTTTATCCATTCGTCCAATTCTTCTAAGAGTTTAGTTGCAATTTGCGCACGCGATGAATTTCCTTCATATAGTTCAGGATCGATGACATCATTTACCAATGTCGAGGACGTATCATCAACGTAGATCCAGTCATCTTCGGCATCACCAATTGAAGTCCCACTAGGGGAAATCGGCTCCGCCTTCAAAATCAACCTCTCGTGTAATGACATTTTTGCTCGTGCGAGTCTTTATGTCTATCAATGATATTCGGAATACAGGAATATGTGTCGTCGCGATGACGTAGCTCGAAATGAGCGCCATTGTGGCTCTGAAAAAATTAATACACAATAATTAAATAGGCATTTTATCAAATATTCATATTTTTAAATTCTTGATCTATTAACAGTTGACGACGACGTGTTGCAATAATCATGGTGGATAATAATACATTGTTGCTTCCAAATTGGTTACAGGAAATAAATTGTAGTTCTAATCTATCGTATAATCGAAATGTGTAGACATATTTGAACTGTTCGATATCGGAACGTTCTATGCCAATAGAGTACTTTGACGAGATCAATTGCGTAAAAAAAAATTGATATTTACGCAACAGACAAAGAGGCAGATAAGCGAAACAGTCATTATACACTTGCTGTCATACGCACTTAATAATAAAGTTCAATCGAATTGAGAAATGATCAAAACTTCAACGCGTGGCTCCGATAAAATACATTGAATAAAAATATGTGCACATGTATGTAAACACGATAACATATGTTCACACCATGTTAACATTGAAATTAGGAATAGATGAGAATAATATTAATGATAATTTCTCAAATAATAAAGCAAAATTAATGCCTTTTCCCGTTATGAAATCATTAATTTGTCGTATTTGACTACTTATTAGTACAGAATGACCCCAATTATCATTAATCAACTACTTTGCATCACATTACGCAAGTTACAGGGTTAATTTTAGAAAGAGATGATTGAACTGTGAAATTATCAATTTTATCGGTACGAAATTCAATTCTTTTTCAACGACATTCCAAACCGTGGCAATGAAATGCGATTATTTATCAAAGTTCGCACTTATTCTCCCAATAACTCATGATTATGACTCACAAAATGGCGGCAAGCCATCAAGATGTAGACCTCGTTTATGACTTGACGCGGAACCTGATGTATCGCGAAGTAAAATCGCTTTTATATTATAATTACGAATATTTTATTAAAATATAGGAGTGTATTATTAGATATAATTTCACTTACACCATGATTAATATGTTGTATTGGCACACTTGCGTGTGCAAGTCGGATTCCGACTAGATATCCATCTCACACTTTTCGTAGCTTGGAGAATAGTTTATATACGACTTCTTTCTGATTTTCATGGAGGAAGAATGAGACGCTTGGACATGAGCGAGTTCGATCGCGTCGGTCACGTGATTCTCCGAATTACCCCCACTTCAGATGCACTCGACAGTTTCTAAACAATAAACCCATAATTCACGTAGTTATGGCTAATTGTTCGTCTGAAAGTTCTTCAGGTTTATCGGGGCATATTTCTGATAATATTTGGGGTTATTATCGTCTCATTTTGTTTTCATAGATTTGAGATTACTCAAGAATTCATGAAAAATGTGATGAGGCACAGAACAATGGGAAAAAAAAATGAGCTCGCAGCGCTGCAGCTCTCGTGGCCATGTTGCGGCGAATAATCGAACATTCGAAATATTCGCCATGGAGAAGCCTTTCTGTAACCGCTTGGATTCAATATACCAAGCTGTTATTATTGTTGTTTCACTTCCGAATATTTTTCCACAGATGATTACAGAATTGGAATTGATAAGAATTTTCATTGAATAATTGAATGGCCTATATTTCAGTATTATGGTTGATTCCCGCTCGCAACAAAGGACGCGCCATGGCGGCATACGATTGCGGCGGGAATAACACGATTCATTTGAATAGGATTTGGAAACTTCTTAGGGTTTCTCCTTTGATGAAAACTCGAGGGTTTTTAGATTATGATAGGCAGGAAACATCATATTTTTCCCCCTCTTTTCCGTTATAATAAATTCGTTATAAAATTTACATTCGCATTCGTGTATACAGCAGAATACTAAGAGATAGATTGAATTAATATCTTGCTATAAATATTCAATTCAACTGACGTCAGCGTTGATAATTCATCCTGATTGATTCTTCGAGACGTGTCTTCTTGATTAAGTTGACCCTGACACTATATGAACATCTGGGAAGTCTAGTTCTTTTTTTTCATCTTTTGCATTAACATTTTAACTACCAATCGTTTCATTTATCAACGTAATGTGCATGTGATGAATTATATTTATCCAACTTACATATTGGAAATGCATCAATGTGTAGAGATGTCGATTCTTTTGATTGATTGGCGATTGAAAATAGGAATGATTCTCGCCATGCCATGTTAAGATGATTTCCGAAGATAAAAATTCCCTGGAAGTTAGGTGATATCGAATTGCGTTCGTGTGAAAATTAGCAACAACATTCCAACTCAATTAGGTATGAACATTAATCCATCTAGTGGAATTAACTAGTAATGATTCTAGTAATATTAATAATATCAAAAGGATTGATTTTATAACGCCCTTTTATTGTTTGTATGCTCGCATGAACTGCCGTATTCCAAATATGCGTTATAATAATATAACTAACTAATAGAGGTAGCATATATCAAACGTTACACTGTGTGCAAAATCATCTTGGTATTTTTGTTGTCATCGTGGATATTTATGAGTAGATATTTCCATTTTTATATTTTTCCATCTTCGTTTCTTTTATATGTATTTTACTGCACTAGTTTATTCATCTATTAGTGGTTCACCTGGATGTGTATTTATAAAAATTATTAATAAACCTATCAAAATAATATCAGGTTGTAACTATGTACGTGCATATGTATAATCACGGTGGAGACGGTTTTTCTTCACATATATATACATACATAAATATATATATGTATATATGTTTCATTTTTATATCCCTTTTCTTCTTGGCAAATTCATTTCTTACAGAATCACGTTCATGAATCGAAATGCTTTGCATATATTCATTCTTCCATTCCTTTCAACAAGTGTACAAAAATTTATGTTCGCGAATTTGAGAGAAGCCTAAATCTTTGTAATTAATTTATTCCCACAGACGGGACGAATATCAGGGATGTACAACAAAGAAAGAAATTCAACACAGTCCTCAATATCCAATCATAATCGCAGTAATTTGTATTCATATATATAAATATATATATATATATATCTACAACGGTCGGCCGAGCACAAACAACGACGTTCCATCATTTAATAATATCATTTAAAACAGATATTTTATACATATTAAATACAATTTTTTTCTCGTTAATTTGTTCTAATGCTCAATATACACTTTTGTTTTCAAAAGTAAACAAACAAATGCTGATATAGCCATATGATTATGAAATTCTTCTATTGACCAGATAGTAGTTGATAATCGAAAAATACGATAACTATT
The DNA here is from genome assembly GCA_030523045.1 of Meteorus cinctellus. Lineage (NCBI taxonomy): Eukaryota > Metazoa > Arthropoda > Insecta > Hymenoptera > Braconidae > Meteorus > Meteorus cinctellus. The sequence continues at coordinate 84,374 of JAPYZF010000212.1, read as the reverse complement.
AATATATCTTTATGACGATACGCACATGCATTACTTATTTTTTTTTTCAATATCGAAATAATTCAAGAACGTCGTGAGAGTACCAAGGCGCCGAACACCCGGTGGCAATTGCATTAACATATAGTAATTAACTTCAATGCCTTTGCATCTTGAAGGTAAATTCAATTTCTTGTATTATGAGAAACACTCGTGCAACATACAAGTTTGTTTTAACATGACATCTCAATTACTCGAAAGTATACCCTCAATTATTTTGTACAATTCTTTATCCATCTGTTTGTTTGTTTGCTTGAAACCCTGAGGGTTGAGTTTTACTGCCACGACGAATCTAAGATTAAATAGGAATCAATCGTACAGATAAAATCGTGGACAAGTTACAAATTTTTATAATTTCCCAATATTTTTGAATTATCATTCTTTCAAATAAATTTACATGTGAAATATTATAAACACGTATCAGTGAGTAATATTTCATTCTTAACTCACGAACTCTTGATTGTTTTCAGATTTTTCTGTTCACAATATTTTGTATTTTTATTCATTAAATTCTGTTTTATGAAGCATATTCTGATTTAAACTGACTTGAAAATGGACGATCTACTGTTATTGCATGAATACTATATGGAGAAGGGTAAAATTGTATACACTAAGGTAGCGCGAATATCACAGTTCAATAGATGAAATCAAGGTTGGCTTCGAACAACTAGACTTATAGAAAAGAAAAAAGAAGTTTCCGGCGAATGACGCGACTCGTCCAAATCAATATTCAAACGGAAAAAAGAAGGGGACAAAATAGTCGGACCGAATCGGATATCTTTTCAAAAATTCATTTTTCATATATGTTTTGTTTCTGTAGTTTTGTCGACTCTATATATGAACGAAAGCAAATATTTCAAAGCAGTACAGCAAGGGGTTGGTGAAATGCCCATAGAGATTTTATATAATATTTGAAATTCGTCGTAGCATCGATAGCCGTCTTTTTGTTAGCTCACAACTTTTCATAATTCCACACGTTGTAAAAGATGTCACAACTATGTGTTTGGTATATTTTCTTCTTTTCTAAGGCGCAAAGGACTTCATCAGAAATAAAAAGAAAACGATAGCTCACTGATCGGGATTCAGCTTATTTTGAATAAATGTTTCTTCCACTTTACTTCTTTTTTTCTATTTCTCTCTATGGACATTGCAATGATCGAAGATTAAATTATCTATCAGAGCCCATGACTATTGACGCACGAATTAAGGAACAGAAATTAAATTAAGAAACAGGGTGACATGCGGACACGACTGGAATTTAACATTCACCACATCGAAAAAATTATTCATAGATATAAAAAAAGAAATAAGTGCATGAGTGCAAAATTCCAATATTGCACTTTTATTCTTACAAAGATTATCGACTGCTACTCACCCCAAATTCATAAACAATTTTTCAGAATATTTGTAACAACTTAAATGTAAAATTGTACAATATGTATATAGTACATATACATACACACATGTCATTTCTTTGTTTTTCCCATAACATAATAACTAGATAATGAAGATCCCTGAATATATTCTCGTACATTTCTCATGGCGTGGGATGTACGGTTTAAAGTAATCGCACAACAATTGTCAAATTGTTTTTTATGTCATCTTCTGTCTGTCCATTTTTTTTTTATTCATCACGTTCTACAATTTCGTTACCTAGATATAAGGCATCCAGGCCATTTTTGTAACGCCATTGAAGAACAAATAATGTGTAAGTTTCAAAGCGTATTTCCGTGATGTTTCCTAGCTAACGTTCTATGGGTAACATTGTTCCATTCATTTTCTTTCTCTATATGCAGAACGTTCCAGCCATTCTCACGTAACCAATTCATATCGGTTTTAATCTCTGGTATCACTCATGGGTCTTTTTGTACATTTCTACATTAACCCTCATTGGTGTTCCGACTCTTCGCTCACTTTATTATTCATTACATTGAGAAGGAATAATGATTGGACATTGATTCATCATTTATCCATATAATTTTGATTGAATTGTCAGTGAATTATTGTAAAATTTTGTTCCTTCAAATATTTGTTTGTTATTTTGTTCTGTTCGTACCTGTAAATGGGGTACTCGATAAAACATAACTGAATTCATTACTCAATTTCATTAACTGTCGCAATTTCATGTACTCCAGATAGTCGCATTGAACATTAATAATTTCATTATTGTGTGCCAATATATTGTGAATCAAAAAAAAATTGTTTATTCGATGTATAATTATTGAGTTCGTCTTCGCTTCCTTGAATTTTTACAATTTATAAAATATTTCCTCGAAGAATCGGAACATTAAAAATAAAACTATTTTTGTTCATATCAGAACATTCACAATTCTTTCACTAACTTCATTATTAATGACTGTACATGGCATTTACATTATCCAAATAATATTTTGACACTCTGTTTTAGATTTCTGTTTTTCATGCAATTCATCGGCTGAGAATCTCTGTCATTTTTTTTCTCGTCAACGTGAATTCATTTTGATGGCATTGCTGTTATTTAATCCGCAATCACACTGCGACGATCGTCCTTCGGATTTATGATTTCTTCTTTTGAGATCGATCGATCGCCCTCGTTTTCTCATCGATAACCAGCCGCTTCCAACATCTCGACAAACAATTTATTCATCGGCACTTTTCCCGTTCTATAAACAGTTGACCAGAATTTTCTGACAACGCCATCAGCCTGTCGTAAACTTGGCAATACCAAAAACATATTTTGCGTAGCACGCATTGCTTGACCCGGTCTCACAACTGATACCCAATCCGAAAGAGCATTCAATATTGTATCGCGGAAACGTGACAATGCTTGTGGCTCATCAAGTCTTACGTCGCTATTAGTCAATATTAATGCCTTTAGAATGTAAAATTCTTCTCTTGATAAACCCAATTTTTGTACTCTATCAACAATTTGAATACACTGCGAATGAAAATAATCCGATTATATAATTTGTTACTCATTTAGGAATGATCTTTCATCTGATCATATAAAAGTAAATCTACCTTCAGAACTTACGTGAGTATAAAGATCAGTACAATGACACTCGCGAGCTAGTCGTTCGTCCAATGTGAAGTCTTGTGCAAACCTCAACCGACCAGTATTTGGCATGCTTCTCCATGCCAAGCTAAATGTCAATATTTCCGCCCACGTACTTTGCAAGAGTCGCATTTGATCGTTCAATGCTAAACCACTGAATCCTGGTATTTGTTTTGCCCATCCTGTGTATAGAGAAAGGAATGAATTGAGAATTTCGAACCTTTTTTTCTATTCAAATATAAATATGGATTATCAATGAATTTACCGATAATTCCAACAAGCTCACGATCATAAAGATCAGACAGTTGACCGAGTACTCGCTGATCATTGTCAAGTGTATGTGATGTCGCATTGAATACTTGCAATGTGTCTGGCTCGCACGCGATAAGCGCTTCAATCATTTTATTGTCTAAAATCAAACAAAATAGAAAAGTTGACGGATATGATAACAAAAAGGTAATACTAGTGGTCACAATAATATACATTCACATGTATTTCATATAAAAAAAGCTCTACATATAAAAAAAAAGAAAACAAAAGAGAAAAATAGGATAATCACAATTTCCAGGTGATTCTGTATACTCTGATAAGCAAACTAGACATTTTTCAATATCATTATAATCATTACTATCATTCTTGGCCAATATAATAAATATAACCATCAATCCCAATCATCAATTCTTTGACGTGAAATGTTCAAAGAAACAATAATAGTTTTGAATTCACTTATCATTAGAAGCAGATAATATTCATGCAATCAGTTATAAGCCCTTCATATTACTTCCATTTTTCTTTTTTTTCTCTAACATAAAAGCTCATCAACTTACTTGTCGTTTCCGTGGATCCTGACAATCCTACGCTGGCTTTAAACATCAAATAAAAGAATATATCATTGAAACGCTTTTCACACAAATATAGAAAAGGAAAGAGCATGCAGCAAAATGAATAGTTAATTAATATAATGATAATGTAGATATGAATCATATGACTTTTCTTCATGTTTTTGTCTCTTCTTGCACCCATACAATAATGTTTAGTTACGTCTTATCTCAATATTATTGAACACTTAAATGCAAAAACCAAGAGCTTATTTCTTATTGACAGCCGAACAGATAAAATAAAAAATAATATGTTACCTTCCAATGTAACGGTTTTCACAGGTAAATATGGATCTGTTGCACGTCGATATTTTTGCCTGCCACCGCGTACACGATCGAGTCTCACCCCCTCTTTCAACATTCCTTGTCTCAGGCACTTTTGAAACCGGCACGCTTGACAAGCTTTTCTCCTTCTTTTATTTATTTCACATTCGCCACTAGCTGGACATGTATACTCGATGTTACCTGTAAAATTGCTTGCTATTTTATCATAATATTCACGCTCCAATCGCCAAATAGCATACAACCAACAGATTTAAAATACAATAAACGCATGAAGACAATTTGTGTTTTTTTTTGTCTGATAATAATGATGATAGATAGATGCACAAAGTTGGTGTGCTATTTGACAGCTTTTGGATAATCATTCCGTCTATTTCTTGACGAATTATTATTGTTCTGTATTTTCCATAGTGTATGAATCAATATCTGTCCCTTACCTTGTATTGTTCTTTTAAAAAATGCTTTACACGCTTCACATGAAGCAACCCCATAGTGAAAACCACTCGCCACGTCACCGCACACTAAACATAGACGTCGGGGTACCATGTCCTCCTCCTTTATTCCACCCTGAAACAGATATAAATATAAATTGGTGTATGGGTTTATACAATATGAAGAATGGCATATGTTACTATTCCTGCAGACAGTGTAAACCGTCACTATTATTATCGGTTCATTGTAGATTATCGTGAAATTACTGTTCCCTTTTTTTTTTCTATACTATTACTTGCTCTATCACCAGGAATACTTTGTTGTGAATAATTTGTAAAGTATGAGCCCACTTATATCAATAAACTTGCGTGTTGGTGCACAATACAATTAAGAAGTAAATTATGTAAAAGTATAATTTGTATCCATTCCATTGTCAAATATGATGTGTTTGATTCTGTATCATTATATATCATTAGTATATTTCCTTTCAAAATTCAATATATTGAATCAGGAATTATTTTAGATATTTATACAGTTCTTTATTGATTTTCAGTTTACTTGGATTACAATTCAACGTTTCAATAATGCGATTGAATTCTCCTGACCTAATTCAAAATTCATTTCGAAATTCTGATGCTTTAATAATTGTGATAGTGATATTTGTACCATAGGAAATCAAAAAAGCACGCGAGAAGGTTGAACCTCAACCAGTAAAAATTTGGATTCATTTCGCCAGGAGTTGATGGAAACAATTGATCACCTGAATATCCTTTATATGAAATGGAGAAAATGTTGGAATATTAATTAGTACCTCAGGGGTTCCCAAAGGTTGTGTAGTTGAGGAACAATGCTGCATTTCAGGACTACCAGGACTTGTACCACCACCACCACCACCATAATCTGGTATATCCATTTCACAGAGTACCTACAAAATAAATCTTATATTCAAATAAATTGTTGAAGGATTGTATAATGATGTACGTCGACATCGAGAGATCAATAAGTTAATTTATTTTATTCACTTCTTTGTTATTTACCTCTTGATGTTGGATTGTTGTACTCGGTGAGCAGACCTGGTGATAATTTTGTGTTGGAGTTGTAGGATTTTCAATTTCCTGTTTTATACTCGGTACTGTTCTATTACTGGGTATCATATTCTCCGTGGCGCTACCGGACATCATGCAAATCTTCAATGAGAATAATAAAACAAAAATACCAGTATTAATAATGCAATATTTTATGTTATATAAACTTAAGAACAATAACAAGAAACTATTTTTTTTCACATAAGATATAAAGATATTCATTTTTATATGCATAAATTTTACGTGAATTATTTTATGCACTGATGAAGTGGTACATTCATGTGAATATGTTGAATTTGAAAAAAATTCTTCGCCAAACGAGTGAATAGGTTTTTTTTTTTTCATCATTTCACTTTTTTTTCACTAACAACTATTTTTAAGTCCGGTGCGAAGCGAAACATTTTTAGAACCGACTACATACTGAGAAATCCTTGCGTTTGTTTTTTCTTATTTGATTTACATTTTTTCGTTCTCTCACTTATGTGCACGCTGTTTCTGTTTCCTCTCGTTATTTTTTTTTCTTTCTATCCCAAATGCACACGAGCAAATTGAAAGTAATTCCTCTGTAATTTTTCCACGTCTATAGGGAATTGACGTGATTCTAAATGAGACGTTTAGAAAATGTACAGTCCACATTTGAGAGGACACACAATATAGAAGAAGATAATATTAGAGAGAGGGAAATTGAGACAGGCAATATCCAGTTGGCCTTGAACTCGACACATATGTGAGTTGTTAATCGCCAAATCACCAACACAAGATTGAAGGACAACGTGTCGTCATTGCCTGGATCATTAAAACAAATTGCTCACCAGTGGCTTCTATTATCTTGCCAAATTCATATTTACTTCATTTTTTTTCTCTCCTTTCCAATGTATTTTTGTTTTTCTATCTATCAAAATGCAATTAATCGTTATTATTGTTGTTTGCTGACTGTCATCTAACAATCAATTCAACTTTTTCATCCGACAAAGAAACAAATTGGAAACGAATTTTCTAGAAGTACAATATAATATTTGCTTTTATATTCTCTTCTTATTATCCGTCCTGAACAAATAGAAGAGAAGAATTACGGTAGGGGTTGCGTAAAGCTCTCCCAAAGTTTATATTCACCCGCAAGGGATAGCTTTCGCATAGCTATTCGATTCCGGTGCGTTATCGTCGAGGTCTCGGCAAGGTCAGGGTGAACGCAGGGGTGGGAAGCTCACAGATACACACTAACATTGATTACCATATAATTATATACCAACTTAACAATGTGAGTGTGCAATACCAGGCATGTGAAAAAAAAAGCAAATTAATTTAGTCGACTGAGTTTCGGTGAATCCTGTTTTTCTCCCATTGAGTATCGCCATAAAAGAGAATCAATTAAAATCAATGAATTCAACTGGATTTTGTTGAATCTTGTATTTTATTATTGACTATGTGTGTGAAAACTAACGAAAAAAATCATCTCTGATCGCAAACAAATCAAATTGAATTCCATTCCATTCTTTTTGTTTTTTTTTTTGGTTCTAATGAGAATCGTCGATATCTCTCTCATAAAAAATGTTTACGTGTCTCACTATCAAATTTCCTCAATTTACCTTTCCTACATCGAACATTCATTATGGTATTGATTTATATATTTAATGATTTTTTCGTTTTTTGTCTTATAGATCGGCAAATTAATTATTCACCTAACACGTAACAGTGAATTGTTTTGTTTCTAACGGAATTTATGTTAAATTATACAATGGAAAGTAAGTCAAGTGAAGACATTATTGAATTGAAATAGAAACAACATTAAACTTGAAGAAGAATAAAGTAAGTTTTGAAGTTGCTATAGAACAATCTGCATATACAGAAGAAAACAAAGAAATTCTAATCGATTTTAATTGTATCAATCGATTTTTCCCTCTTTCAACAGTCATAATCTCTTCAGTTATACACTATAAATGTAGCCATTGATGAGTAAATGGAAATTTGATAGTGGTAAATGGAGAACGAATGAAAATGAGATTAAGCAAGACGCAACTGCGATATTCTCGTTGGCCTTGAACTTGGCTTTTCTAAGAGAACGCGCGCCCGCTCAACGATGATCGCGAAGCAAAGGCCGCGAATGAGTGAGCGTGCGCGTACACACGCCTGACGTGATCACTGCAATTTTAGACTTACGAGCGTCGACGGAAATGGCCGACGTTGACGTTGGGCCGCAACGGCTGACGCTGAGTCCTTGAAATTTACCGACAGCAAATCATCAAAGCTTCTATTATAATGAATTGGTTATGAAAAATGAACGAGATAAAAAAAAAATATGATACAGAACTATTTCTTTTTTTTTTTTCAAAACGAGTTAACTATAAAATTAAAAGTGGTTCCAATGTAAAGAGAAAAATAAATATCCAATCTCATTTGCTGCGGAAGAAATAAATTTGGAACATTATATTTATATATTATATGGTAGAGTTTTATACCAATTATTTATAGAAGAGAAAATAAAATATTTATAGTCATTTGAATACCGAATTAGAAATTAATTCATGTTCTATTGCTGTAACGTAATGGCCATGATTTATTTTTACTATAGCCCAACTCCTGAATCAACTGTTACTTACTCAACAATTAAATTAATTAACTTTTGATGAAAGTAATTCATTTTTCTATCTCTAAATTTTTTTTTAGTATTGATTTGACTATTGAAAAAATAACTATATACAATAATCGCACATGAATCTGTTAATTATGAATATGTTCAATTGCTCATAAATTTATCGGAACATCTAAACAACTTTCACAATTTTTCATTTCTATTTTACAATCATAATGTGTCATATCTATACAATGTCGTTTTCACATTATGACCAAGTATTTATCGTATGATCATATGTTTTAACATCAACTTCCAACAATTATAATTGCATCAAAATTCCCAAGGCCCATAGACACACCGTGGCGACTGATAACTTGTCTCCAACGCATTTTCAAACTGGTCGATTATATAATCGCATGATATGAAAAAAAAAAAATAAATAATAAGAATCATGAGAAATAAAAGATCGAATTGGATATGAATAAACGATGATATCTTAAAGATTTTTAAGAATATTAAAATTATTTAATTTGCACGATATTATAAATAAGTTTGCGTGCGTAACATTACAAAGAGCAGATAAACATCATAAAAGTTAATTAATTACAACATAAAATATTGATAATCGTGTATAAAATCATATTAAATATCAAAGTGCGAAAGAGAATTAGAAAAAATATAAAATTGTTAAAACATAAATAAATAAATGAAATAAATATAAAAAAAAAAAAATAATGGTCTTGTCCCACATCATATTCATATAATCCTTATCTTTCCGAGTGCCTAACCTTGCTCAATGCAGCTTATCAGTAAAACGATTTGCACATTACCCCGTTGCCAAGCAGCACCACATTTAAATATATATCTATAAATGAATTTTTATTTTCATTGCCAAAATACAACAGTGAAAAAACAATTATCATTTTTTCCTGTTCAAACTCCAAGTAGAACAAAACACAAAAAAAAACCATCTCATCATTTTATATTCACGCATTAATATTTTTTTTTTCTTTTCATTCACTTCCTCCAATAGAATATACATCGGAGTCCAACAGTCAAATGATTGAGAAAAAAAAGAAGAAGAAATCGTGCGAGAAATCATAGTCGATTGATTGAAAATCAGAAAAAAATGTCTATTCTATGTAACAATAATTACACTACTAAATTGAAATATAAACGAATTAAAAGAGAAATTGACAGAAAATTCTTTATTATATCACTCTCGTTGTCATCTCGCTGTTCCCGACCTTCATTATTGTATAAAAATAACGTCGAAAAAAAAAAATAAAGTAAAATAACACGAGTGAGCCTAATTCATTTTATTCTTTTCGACTCATGACCATGACCATTCCAACCCTCCTGGGCACATTATCTCACTCGCAGTCTCCACCTCACCCTCTTTCATCATTCCGCCCGCCAGCCAGAAAAAAAAAGAGAAAAAGTGCGTACTTCGATCAATATATTTAGACCCTCCAATCTTACATTTGTGTGAGTCACATTCCACCTAATCATTATCTTGAATTTATCTCTTAAGGCGCAAGTACACAAATCCTTTTTCTTCTACACCGCCCACTTCTTTTCAAAATAAATTGACGTTATATAATGCTGCTTTTTTTTCCCCAACTTTACTGACAAATTTATATACAAATATATGTAAAGCACAAGGAAAGTCTGCGAGAATGAATGAACAATAGAATACAGCACAGTAAACACTTCACAGTAAATAAAACATTTTTGTCATGGTTAAAAAATAAAAATACAATTTCTTATGATAATTAAGAGCATAAAAAGTAAAGGAGAATAAGAAAAATCTAGAAATTATTTCTCAGATATTGTCATTTTCAATTATTGTATTATGTAAAACTGATGAAATGGCTGACCATCTATTTATCTGATTCCCTGATACCAATAAATTATACACGATTTTTAAAAAAGCGTTGAAATCAAATGAAAAATAATTTTGTAAAGGTGATGAAGATTGTAATGTTCATGAAGTGCAAGTGAAGTTTTTAAGTTGGGCGGAAGCGTTCATGTATTGGCTCAATTACCAGACTATTAGTACTTGCTTCACTCGTACACATCCACATATATATATAAAACTGTCGTTGCTTTTATAATCATTGTACAAGTGTATAGTGATATTTTTTTATCAACGTCACACCACTTGATCAGATGAAAGTTCATATATATATATATAGATACATAAACAATTTTTTTTTACAAATCAAAAAGAAAAAGTGTAATTATACGAAAAAATATATTAAATAAACCGATAACTTCACAACGACTTGAATCATTTTTTATTTTCACTACTATTTTTCTCTGTTACGCAACACCACAACAAAGTACGTCTACGATGGAGTATGTTGTCGGAGGTCAGCGTGTGATTATTGAAATCCAGAAAGAAAAAATTCTTCTTCATATTTTTGATATTACTTCAACAGATTAATAATTATGAAAATGCTATTCAACAATTTTTTTTTTCATCCAACATTTTATAGGCAAATATAAAATATTTATACTTAAAAAACGTTCAAGATGAAAATCGTGTAGTATTTACAGTTTGGCATTGAATAATTTCGAACTGATAATCCATGTCACAAATTGACCATTAAAATTTCTCACAATCAAGTAATTATATTCGGATTAATATCATTAATGAATCAATCGAAATAACGACATCACAAAACACATAAAATTTTGGTATACTCTCAAATCAACACACAAAACGTCTCATCTTTATTGACACTGGTGAATCTATGAAACAATTTCATGATAGAAAAATAAATGGCAAAGCCAAGGATAATGGATTGATAGAAAAAAAGGAGAATAATAACAATGAGAAATATATATGAAGACGTGTTATGCGAGTCTGGGGCCGGTAAGCGCTTGGAGAAGCATTGTAGAATCTGTCCGGTTACATAGTGTCCAAGGTTAGGGCTGGCCCGGCTGTTGTATGACGTCACCGACGTCTCGTGGCCTTAAACTTGACTCGCCCCGTATGTGCGCGCGCGTACCACGACGTCGACGACGACGATGACTACGCCCGTACCAACACACCCCGTCTTTGTATTCAACTGCCGATAATACCGTCACGGCCATGTGGACTATATTGCCGTATATTTATTCGTCAAGTTGACGGGAGCCGAGTCTTTTAATGTAGCGATTCGCTCACGCACATTTCGCATTGTAAATTGTTTTTCACTCTTTCGCATTCTCTGTAGTATATATATACAAACGTAAATGAATACTTTCATGTATGCATACTCAAGCTACCGACCTTCCATCTTAACTTGGCCCCGGAAAAAAAATTCCCGCCCGACTGTGTTGGCAGAATTTATGTTTATTTACGCATAGCCACTGGGTCCCGCAAAAATTATACCGATGCACGTAAAAGTATTCGATGATTGACAAGGATATATTTATTTATCATTTTTATTCTTTCATGTTTTAGTTTATTATTTACGTCACTACTTTGAAACGAATATGAAACAATTTTATTATTTTTATTTGTCAATATATCATTGCGAGACGCTTTAAATTAACTTTATTGTTTACTTTTATCTTGATTTTATTTTAATATCTTCAGCAATTCATCAGAATTGATTTAATCATTTTTATAAATATTTTTCTTGTTATTTTCCATGTCAAAAATAATTTATATATATATTAATATGATTTGTAATTGATATTATGTATTGATAAAGAAAATTTCGCTGATGTAACAATTTTTTGCATTAGCTCACAGAAATATTAATGAAGGGAAGAAAAATTTTGAAGATATTGTAGCAGTCAATGATTTCACTTTGAAAGAATAATCTGAATACAAAATTGACAGAATGTCAAAAAATGATTAGACACTGTACGTCATAATAAAATCATAAGTCAGATTTAATTGCGATACTACATATCATTTTTCCACCAATGAATATTTGATATCTACAACTCAAAAAAAAATTTTTTTCATGGTCATTCTCAAGTTTACGTGACTCATATCGGACACAGACAGATTAATCGACCGACAAACAATATCTGTATGCGTTTTCAATACACGCGAAATACGGAAAAAAGTATTATTTTTTCTGTCCATTCTTTCCTTCAATAAGACACAAAATATAGGCAGTTAATAATTCTGCTTATCACTATTCATGAATTGAGTCATAGAAATTTCGAAGATTTTATTGGCAATGGATCCATAAGACAAAAAACATTTTTAATATTTTTCTTGCATTGTCACAACATGGTGAGATGCGTGGGCGAGTATAAAGAAAAAAATTCAGTTGAATCTAAATAGAATTATAAAGATGAGAAATTTTTTTGTTTACATTGAATGTGAAAAATGCATGGACGAAAAATAATGTTTTTACACATTGATAAATAAAAATACTGCTTTTATAATTTATGGTTGTGTGCACAGTGGGGATCAAATTAAATTCACTATTCTCTTCAATATGTAAGATAATGTCCAAGGCAATTACTTAATTATTTCTATGCAAATCGAAATGTTTCGAGTTCATAATGTCAAACATTCTGAATCATAGATACTTGATAATAATTCTCATTTCATTGTTTGTAAACCAAAATATATATCTAAAAAAATGAATATGTACAATGCATGTAAACGGTATTATATCAAAATAGAAATAATTCATAGATTCATTTTATTTGAATTACTCTGGACGACTGTTTTTGGCGAATGAGCTCATCGCGCACAATCTTCGAAACAACCAACAACCTTCGTGTCGATTTTATTCATTTTTATTGTTTATTTTCGCTCTGTTTTTTCTTTCTTTCCTCTCATTTTATTTTTTTTTCTGCTTCTTCTTCTTTTTTTCTATCATTTTGGCAACAGAACGTTGGAATACATTGGAGGCGGGAATGGCCTAACTCAAATCGATCATTAACGATATATAAAAGAGAGAAGAAAAAAACAAGATTCCCACCAACTAGAAACGTCCAAAATACTTTTATGATCAATCATCCGAATGAGAATAAACGAATGGAAGATGAATAAAAAAAATTGAAAAAGACAAAACGAATATTTATATGTATTCCTATATCTATATTATGCATTTGGAAATTTCACTAAACGAACACACATTAAATAAATTAAATTATATTCATCTAGAAATATATAAACTAAACAAAAAGAAATGGAATTGTTGAAGAATTCATAACTCAACATAAACAAAGCCACGAGACACTGATTTGCTACATCATAAATTAGCCGAAAACTTTCACAAGCATAACAAAAATATATATACATCTGTGTCTACACATATGTATTTGGCTTGAACACATGAGTAGATGCACACATTGATACACATTCACACATAAAATTTTATCTTAACGGCATTGAAATTCGCCATCAGACTGAAGATCGTCTCGTCAATATAATCCATAGCAGAGAAAAAAAAAACTGAAACAATTGTAATTGAAAGAAGCAAAAATTGGATAAATATATAAATGAAATAAAAAAAATAATTGAACCACATTGAAAATTGAAAGCAATAAAAAATGTAATCCGATATTGAATCTCACTGATCGCTAACACAAATTCAAAAAGTCTTCACATTCACGCAATCACTAAACTGTTTGACATTTTTGACAATCATTCAACTTACACCAAATCAATTTAACAAAGAAAAAAAGAAACACAAAACCACCCTGTTTATTTCCAGAATTTTTAAATTTCAATAAAATAAAAATCTGCAATGATAATGCAATAACGAAGAGGTAAATGTCAATTACATTGTATAAATAATACACACAAATGTTCCGCGCAATTATAGAGTATTATTCAAATTCGCATATCGTCAGTATGAAAAAATAAATAAGAAAAAAAAATTGCTATTTCCGTTATGGTCGCAAAATGAGATGGCACGAATTGGAATGGCAGATGAAGCTTAAATGAACTTGTTGGTTGAACAAGTAGACATTAAATAGTAGTGGTATAGTAAGAGCAGTAGTAAAATATAGAGGCAAAAGTAGCAACACGTTCGGACCTACCACATCGTAAATCCAGGCGTCCATGGCAGTGTCATGCATTCCTATTTCAATTCCTCCAATATATATATTTTTGTTTAGCACACAAATGAACGAAAATAATAAGATATAAAATAAGAGAAAAGCAAAAAATGAATAAACAATCAACAGATTCCCATAATATTAAATCGACTTCGTTTCACTATTCACTCATATTTCACCTGTTATCATTCACGTAAAATTATAATAAATATATTATTACAACTTGACAATTCAAAATTAATAAATAAAAATAAACAATATTCAATGAATTACAACAAGCTGTCACGATGTGGAATATCTCTATGTATAAAAACGATTTCACATAGATATACCAAACATACAACAAGTAAAATAACGAACGTGTGCCAGGATTTGGACGCACGCGCGTTTGTATAAACGCGATAGCTGATGTTTACGGCTCAACGGATCGCGCGCGACTGTGCGATCGTCGGTATATTCCTTGTGTTAGGTGTGACACAACGATATAACGTTTAAGGGAAGACTGGGCGAAAGAGAATAAAAAGATTAAGAATGAGTGAGAAAATAGAGGGAAGGATGAGGGGCAGTAAGAGAGGACGGCAACGAATCGCGAATTTTGGGGGGATACAAAATATACGAAAAAAAAAAACCGACCAACGAGTTTGCCACCTTCGAGTCTTATCGGGACACCCCGAAATTTTATAACCTTACTTTACTCGACGAAAAAGATAAACGAACATTATTTGTCGCTCGATAACAATTTTTTCTTTTCCTTTTCAATATTCTCTTTCTCTGTCTGAGATCTCTCGCTCATTTAACTTTATGTCATTAACGTTCAATCACCTTCTTTATCATTATTTTTTTTTTACTGCATCAATTTTTGAGTCCTTACAAAGTATCAATTCTTAATTAAGTTTGTTTTATGAATTTTGTATTTTTAACTATCTCAAAATTCATACGAAACATGTGAGAATAGAGACAATTCAATAATTGTTTATAAAAATTGAAATGCAATTGTATAAGATAAATGAAATCAACCTTGGGATATTTGTTGTGATCTTGAATTCTTCACTGATTATCAATCAATGCGTCAAGAGTGTAATTACATATTGTGATTATAATTTTTAATTTCATTTATTTTTCTCCCATATTGTAAATATATTGATTTAAATGATATAATACTGATTATATACACATATGTGTGTTTTTAAATATGATTAATATCGTATAACATACACATAATGAATATAAATGTATGTAAACATAAAAAAAAAATAATCAAGCGGAAAAATATAATATTGGATAATGATTAATTGAAATTATCGTCGCGAACATCCCCTCGATAAATTCATTCTTCTGCTATTTTTCTATTATTCTTTCTCTTTCACACCTTTTTTTTTTTCTTTTCGCTTTATACCTTTTGCAAATATAATACATAACGTTAAAGTCTCAGACACAATCACAATTTCTGATGCGTCAAATCATTCACGGAAGAGAAGATGTAGGGAGCCCAGAGATTGTTCAAAACAATTTAACTATTATCATATCAGCAATTTAAATAAAACTCATACATCCATGTACAGTATATATAAATATATATGTGTACATACATTTGTATTACATCCGTCTTTATTGATATTTGAGTATAATATAAAAAAGTTCAAAACAATTCTTATATGTTTGATATAATTGCAGATGTTATGATTTCAAGGTAAACATCGTTAAATAATAATTCAATTTCATTTATAAAATATCAGAGTGAATACACGAAAATTAAATTTATCAATATTTTCAAACACATAAATATTCCAATATTTATTTGATATAATTCGAAATTCAATTTCATAGCAGTTATCATTACTAATAAAATATTTTGAATTTCATCCTCAAAACATCATGACAAATTAATGAAAAAAAATATATATACAATGAAAAAAAAATTGCAATTATAATTACTTTCACAGATATGAAGAAAAAAGCATTGAATTGATATTTATATAAAAAGCTCCGATGGATCGATGGAGCAAAAATAAAACGACTATCGAAACCCCCAAGAGTCCCGTGGGAAGAAGAAAAAAAATAAAAGAGAAGTGGAAATGGATAGGACGCATGGAGACGAAAGGCCTCTTGGTTACGCGTTGCGCGTGTATACATCACACTGCTCTATATTTACGTGGGGGCGGCCAGCGGTTTCGCAGCGCGTCGAGACTTTTATATATATATTCAACAAGATGACTAGAAAGGGATGGGCATGAATGGCGGCATGCGGGGGCACAATGTGGAGTGTAGAGACGACAACTAGAAGTATCGAGAGAGTAAGAGATGGGCGGCCTATAACGTCGGTGGCCTTGAACTTGCGTTTGTGCTGGCGTTTTTGCGCCGTTGTCCGCCAAAAACAGCCCACCATCGTAGACGCGAAATTCAATGCCCCGTCAGACCATTATTATTTTTCTCATTAGCAATTTCATTTTTTACTACACCCACGATCGTCATATCTCGCACAATCAATTCCTACTAAACAAAACTAAACAAATTTTGTATGAAAAATGAGAGCTGTAACAAGCCTAATATCTGTGAATAATCGCAAAATCTTACAACTCTATAATTGATAACATCCTAAAAAAAATCACAAAAGATTCAGTGGTTGCTTCATGAATATGTCACTGAAGGTTGGATAACAAAGTTCATACGATGAAAATTTAATTGGATGTTTGTATATAATGTAAATGATAATGTTTTTTTTTGTGCGATATTAAAGTTCAATGCGTGGTAAACAGTTAATAATAAATTATATCGAGGGAGTACAAGGAAAAAGATACAACCAATTAATTCATCAATGAAATTGTGTGAGAATAAACGTGTGCATACATTTAAAACAGCACAAAGAAAGAAAACCGAAATAAAATTGAGACCTTGAAATGAATTTTACGTATCTTCCATCATTTGCATACATATTCATGCTATTTTCATTCCGATACTATCGACTACTTCAGTATATCGAATTAATTCAAATTCTACATGAGCAATTGAGACGTGCTTTCACCCAAAACGAACGAGGGTAAAGGAAGCCGCAGACACATGAGAAATAAAAAGAAAATAGAAGTCTAAGTAGTAAAGACGATTGGTCCTTTTTCATGTTCTTTTTTTGTGGGCGGACGTCGCTTATCATTTTTAGTTACTAAAAATAACCACACATAGACTGACAGTTCAAAGATAAATGTAAAAATATTTGTTGAAAATAAATATGAACAAAATCCAAATAACTTAACAAATAAACATTTGCATATTCATTTACGAGAATTAATTGGAAAGTCTTTTTATTTTTCCGTCATTGTTTATCTATTTTTATATTTAAGAATTACCGTGAGGATTGCAGGATAATTTGCTAGGTCAAACAGTCTGTAGTTGCGCAGGGTTTGTCTATGTATGTGTGTTATGTCTGACGTCGTCATCGTGTTGTCGTTGACGATGAATCCGTTGGGTTGGGGTTGAGGTAGGTAAACCCACATAATGCTACGCCGGATCGATATGAAACCACTTTCGCTTTCGTATGCTCCCATTTGATATTATTGTATGTATACAAACTCGACTATGACGTATATTTACCCAACGGAGTGATGTTGTCATGAACGAATGAACAATTGAAACAATTAATTGGGTGAATATCTAGTTGCATAACTACCTGAGTACTATTCATTCCACCTTTTTAAAACAAAATACTTTGATTGGATTTCGTTGAAAATCATAATTTATGTTAGCTCGAGGGTGGAATAATGGCGTCTGATTCACACGGTCTTTGTATATAACGCAGATTGATATCCATCAAAATGTTGGACGGATGTGCGTTTTTGAAAAACAAAATGTAAGAATGAAAACCTGCACGGCATAATTAACTTGACTTATACATACACAGGTTATGGTCGATACAACTACTTCCGGTCTAATACTTGGACAAAAACAGATAAATGTAGATAACATAAACAATTCGGCACTTTGTTGCGTATAGCCTTGAAAATAACTGCCAATTATTTCTTCCAAATAATTATTTTATATTTATTATGATTAAAATTATTTGCAATTGTCGATGTTTGTAAATGTTTGATGCATATTTCAGCATGAACTTGATGTTAGATTTTCATATATATTATGTGATGCAGTAGAAAAAAATATGGTGTAATAAAGTTAGATACTTTTCAGACACGTTCTAATTTTATTGGGAATTAAATTAGCCATGTCAAGTGGAAAATTCGATTGGTTCCATTCAACATGTTTTAATCTTGTTCGTGATATCAATAAATTTTCAGGAAAACTTTCTTGTTACAAGCAACATCGCACTGATGTTGTTTTTTACTAATCAAGAAGTTCTCAATCAAAACTTAAAATGATTCTTCATCAATTCCTTGTCTGTTATTGCACATAATCGAGCTTAATCAGTCTCAGTAGTTTCTAATGGAACAAGTCTCGCCAATTAATCTCTCACTGATTTAAATATCATTGCAAAAGACAAATACAAATTAGAATCTTCATTCCAACATTTATCTCTTCTCCATAATTAACCTAAAAAAAAACACCATAGGAGAATTCTCACTCGTCATTCGAACTAATTCCCCTCATACTTTCTTTGTAAAAACAATTATAAATCTGAAAATAATAACGAATAGAAGTGATCTGAATTGGTTGATGAGAATGAAAATAATTCTCTGTCTAAACAAAATTTCTTAAATCTAGAAATCGTATAGAAAAATTATACCGGTAAATAAAGTATTTAAATACCCTGAAGTGAAATAATCACCCGTATATTTATTTAATTTCTCAAACTAATCTGCATTATAATTTCTCCATGTCATATGTAGAGCCATAATGCAAAGGTGTTCCAACTTTTTGTTTAATAATTTAAACAAGTAGGGTTTCGTAACAAGCCTGTGCTTGTTGAGAAATCAAGGTCAGCACCATTATTGTGAAAGATTTATCACGAGGCTGTTCAAAAAACTAAAGAAAAAAGAGCGAAAAAGACTATATTTGGTGATGCAGGAGAAAGAAATAGGGAATTATTGATAAAGTGGAGACAATTGAATTGAAATATATGAATGACAATAAATAAATAAAATGAATTTGAAGTAAATTCAACATCGTGAGGATGCAAAAACTAACGCACACATTGTACCATCAAGAACATAATGTACACAGAAATTGGTAACAAAGATGGCGTCCACATTGGGCGCACACTGTAGAAATTGTGTGCTTACACACTGTAAAACTATAAATTAAAACGACTAATATAAATTGATAGTAAATTAATTTAATTGTCATATCACTCACCTTCGTCATTCGTGGTGTAGAATAATTGTTTATTACCGAAGACACATAAACCCTCGATTAATTGTACACACGCGAAAAAAATAATGCAAATAGTCCTGTGCAACGGCCAATTCAGCGGCCTCACTAGAAAGCGCATGAAAATTTGCGTGACAGTGTATATTAAATGATACTAGCGCCACCATGCGGCATAATGCAATTGCACCAGCTGACTGGATGGGTTTCATCATATTTTCGAATAACCGGCATGTGCTGACCTCTGCAGATAATACAGGAAAGTTGATTGTGAGTTCGTAAACGTGCGAAAATTTGATTTGAAATTTGTCGTATGAGTCGAGATTCATTTATATCTGATTTTTGTACATGAATTCCTTTGAAGAGATCTCTCATGCGTAGAGAGATATTAGTAACTATATAATAATTGAGTGTCTTTCTATTCCATGCTGCTGGTTATTTTCCCAATCTACTGAAATGATGAAAAAAGAATTGAAAAATTGAGTTGTTGAACAAATGGTCTTTATGACCTATCATAAGAATAAAGAATAACTGAATAGTGATGTTTTCAAAAAGGTTTTCACGATAGAGATGCTACATGGCAGCATAAGAGTTGATTCAACATCAATTTGATATTAATAGATATCATTCATATGAGACCTCTTAGAAGTTACGCAATAGAACCCGAATTAATTATTCCAATCTACATAATATTAGCAACATCGTATCTCGCTTAATCAATTCAGTTTCCGATACACATAAAATTTTATTGGTAGGTAATTGTAGACATTTGCCATGAAAGAATGCTCCAACACATAATTATCAAAAACTATTTATATTTTATTCTTATTATCTTACACATCAATGGGGAAAAGGTTTGATTGGCTATTTTTGCAACTTAACTATTTCCCCGGAAATATTTAGTTTTCCAGTTAAATCGTCATTTGGCGAAATGTTCAATCGTGTGAAAGCGCCCTTGCAAGCTTTCGATGGATTCATGATTAAAGTTCCTTCACACCAATTGTGGTAATGTCGCATGGCAGATGGTAATAGTAGGACATGGGGGACACGATGCATTACACCACAATCAGCCCATATTTCTATATCGAGAGGTACTTCGGGTGATGGTGGATATAGCGGGTAAAATGACGCTTGTAACAACAAATGTTCTGCCAAACGTCCAAGTCGATTTATCCCCGGCATATTGCTGTAAAAAAAGAAAAATAAAATCAGCCGCCATTAACATAAAGTGGATTAATTCAGATATATGTCTGAAGTTATGTTAGTCAATATCAACGCACTGGCTTATCTCTTCACTGCTTAGATGACGAATTATATCAACAGACGTAACGCCGACAATTAATCCCTCTATATCTAGCATACATGGATCAGGCATTAGATGGAGATTCGGTCGCTTCAATGAGTTACGAATGGAGTATTCAGGTGTGGGATAAAATGGATCGTGATGTGCATCCTCGTATGATGCAATTATCACAACTTGTGTACATTTTCTAAATCAGATAAAAGCACGAAATAATTAATTAAATACATCGAGAAACAACAGTGCAATAATTTTTTTCTGTATGAAGATAAAATGAATTTTAAGTACCCTTCAACATAGCTCATGATTTTTTCAAT
The DNA here is from genome assembly GCA_030523045.1 of Meteorus cinctellus. Classification (NCBI taxonomy): domain Eukaryota; kingdom Metazoa; phylum Arthropoda; class Insecta; order Hymenoptera; family Braconidae; genus Meteorus; species Meteorus cinctellus. The sequence continues at coordinate 63,101 of JAPYZF010000212.1, read as the reverse complement.
TAAATTTTCGAATAACTCTTGATAACTCCGTTCACTCTTTGCCCCATTCACCCATGCGAAACTATCGGGAATGAAAGGTCCTACGAGAATCAATACATTTGGCTCATTTTTGGCAACATATGACATAATATTATAGAGCAATTGGAAATCCGATGAATCATTTGATGTGAATGGTCCAGAACCAATGACTATTTGTAGTGGTGAATTCAATTTTAATGGCGGTGGTTTGGGGACTGGGACACCATTTGTAATTTTATATGCGCACAAAGTATCTCGTGTTGGATTGCGTCCTTCAACGCCAATAATTTGACCAGGAAATAATGAATACTGTTCCAGTCGACTGACATCAAGTGGAACGCACTCCTTTCGTTGTTTCAAATCATCATCAGCTGGCTCTAGTTCTGATGCAATCAGTTCTGGTATATTAACTTCGTCATCAACAGTCAGCGAATCTTCTTCAGGATTGAGGAATTCTGGATCAGGCTCATCTTCTTCCGACTCTGATTCATATTCATTCAACGAATGATACCAATGAGTTTTTTCACCCACTAAAATGATTGATGCAGCATTCAATTTAGCGTCATCATCACACGCGATTCTGCCCCATGTTCTCATATCACACAAGGTTTTTTCTTTAACATTTGATGTGACTACTGGATGTGTTGAATCAGTCGGCCAGATTTCGGTGAAGGCCTGTCCCATATCGCGACAATTTTGTTGGAGTATCGATGAGTAATCCTCCATTTTGTTGTAAAAAAATGGTTCTCCCGGTACTGGATGTGGATCATCTGTTTTAGATATCGCCACATGACGTATGTGAGAGTTTTTCCAGTCGGTGATTTTATCACCAAACTTCAACAGAATTTCAGCATCTTCACCCGTCAAAGCTTGTCTGGAGAAAAATAATTTCATAATTAATAAATTAAAGTCATGTTACATGATTGTTTTCTTCCACAAGAGGAAACAATGAATAATTATTTACGGTTTCACGGAGGTTTCGGCAACATCCTCTGCCTTTTCATCCTGGGCCATATCGGCTTCTCCATGACTGGGTTTTTTCACAATCTGCTTAAAACCAAAGACGTTATCAGGCACAACCATTCATCGTGTTATGTAGATGCTGAAAAACATTTCTATTCTTTCATTGAAAATTATTTGCACTCACAATTGACGGTCGTTAAAAAATAAAAAAATTTCCAACATTCGAAGTTTCAAGTACAGGACACCGTAGACGAGTGTGTATCTAGTCACGAATATTTGAATAAAGACGTGCACCAAATTCATACTCGTCCATGGAATAATCTCTGTATTAATAACATGAATACTCCGATGATAAATTAATAACGAACCGCAGTTGTGAGCGCATTAAAATATATCAGTGGCGATAATAAGTCAATCAACGCGACTCACTGAATAAATTAACTAACCCATCCAATTAATTCTAATCAACAAGAGACTAATCGACTTTTTAATTCTTTTTTTTGCTCTTTTAACACTACCTGTTTGTCTGCGATGTTCATGACCGAACGGACTTAATGAGTGTGGATCTAGTCACAGTTTTAATACCATGTGCACCAGACCATCACTCACTGAGCACAATTCGGCACTAGTTATTTCTCGTATATATGTCTACCTCCCATCCTCCTCTTTGTTATACACATCATCAAGCACTGTTAATTATCTATTTCCGGTAATAACAAAACACATACCACTCACGAATTCCATACGATAGTCAGAAACAAAATACAGATAGAAAGAATAAATAAAATGGCAACTAACAGATCGCGTGGCTTTCCCATATCTATATTTTTATTCTCTCTTTTCAGTCTTCATTGTATATCCACTAAATGCGTTCTGGAGTCATTTGGAATATACCCAGCGAGAGAGTCCTCGACCAAGATGCGGGAAGGTTAACTGCCGTTAACCTGAAGCACCACATCGAGGACGCGCTTTGCGTTGTCCGTTATTACGATCGAGTTTTAAGCTTTCATATTTTTTTTTTCTTTCTCGTACTATCGTTGAACATATTTCTCATAATTTTTCACTGCTTGTTCTCCTATCTATCACCCGTCGTTATCACAAATGAGTTTGCATATCTGTTTCATTCTCAAAACGTAATTCAAACTTACTAATGATCATCCAAGTAGATCCACTACCTCTCAAATTTATCTAACAGGAACTATTTCACATGTAACTCTGCAGATAATCATTCTAGCAGAGTGAAAATGAAAAAAAAAGCAGTCAACTATCTGCAGATGCACTTGGAAATTTTTTAAAACAATTCCACAATGATATACTACCACGCAAAGTTACGATTCTCACCAATATCGCGTTGTACTCTACAAAATTTATCTGTAATTACTTCTCGGAATATTACCCTCAAGAAGGACGGCCCTGGACTGACCGCCGAGTGAACATCATGGTCTATACGGTAATATTTGAGAATGCAAGGGAAGAATAGAATAAGCCAACGTGAGACAGAGAAGAAGAGAACGAGACCTCTACTCGTCGTTCCGGATCGTGAATCGTTTTCGGACCGATCTCAACTGCCCTCTCCTTCAGCCCCCCCTCATTCTCTCAGGAACTTTGTTCCTCCCTTCTTTCGCTCGTCATTCGTTATCTCTCTTCACCAACCACGTCTCTCGTTCTCCTTTGCTTTTCTCCCCCTTCCATCACCATCATGGGCCCTATGTCGTTCTCTTTCTCTTCACCATTATTTCTCAAGGCATTTTACTCTGGCATACTACACATACACACACGCATTATACTATCCCTTTTTTTCCTTTATAAAACTCGTAACTCTCTCCTCCTCTGCTCATGCCTCCTCCTCGCTGCCCGTATTCCCTTCCCTTTCTTGTGAGCGTCATTGCACGAAACCGTGGGAAATGACGTTGAACTTTTACCAGTTACTCGCGTTTCACAATGCGGGACAACATTAACGGTGGGGTAGCTCAGAAGAGACGCTCGAGATTTTGATGACGAGGGGAGATGAAGAATGGGAGAATGAGCGAGACAAGAAACAGACGGCATATATATATATATATATAGATGTATGGACATATGACGTATGTTACGTTTGTATAAATGTATGTATAATCGATCTGTCTTTCAATTGAATTATATACGCGGGCATCGCGTGCGTGCTCATGAGAGTTGTGTATGCATGTATATATCAATGTGGAATTGGACATGAGGGGAGAAAAAGAAAAGATAACGAGAAATAAGAGGGAAGAATTCAGTGAACGAATGAACGGCCATTCGTCAATTGTATTTAATTGATCATAAGATCTAGCGAGCGAATAATTATTATTGTATTGTCTTGCTGAAGAATTGTGTAAGGAAATACTCCAAAGGCAGAGAAAAAAAAATAAATTAAAACGAATTTCCGGGGGTTTTTTTTCTTCGTCTTAATTTATGGCGTCGGTTTGTTGATTTTCGTCGACCCGGTAGGAAGATACATAAATCTTTAAAACGTGATGAAGTTAGGTCATGCTGTTAGTCCATCCACCCTCACGATCAGTTATTCCCCCCGCTGTGTGAAACGGATTCTTCACACACAGAAAGGAAACAAAAAAAAAGCATATATATATGTATTAGAGAACAGTGTGCGTGTCTATCTCCTCGCTGGCTGTTCGTCAGGTAAAGCCTTAGCCCTCAGGCAGGTTTTGCAAAATGGCAGTTTGTGAGTGAGCGGAAGACATTTTTTTTTCTTTCTTTGCTATTCTGACTGCTTCGTCTTCTTCTTCAACACACATGAGTGGGACCCCGTCAATTTATAATATAAATGGCGCGTTTGTCAAAAAAGGAGAAAGAAACGTGGCTAGAAGCAAATGGCGTGTGATATATTCACTCGCCTATTCATAAGTGGAATATTAATAATTTTCATGTCCATCTAGGTCCAAACTTTCACACTGTTATACATACAGCGAGAGGATAAATAGTTGTTGTATTTCTTTTAAAATAGATAATGTGGAAGGGAAAAGTGCTCACATGCAATGATTAATTGTTCTTACACGACCTTGTGTTAAGACGGCTATAAGCTCGTGGGAAATTAAAATACTCCGCACAGGAAGAGCAATAAAAAAGAAAAGTAATGGGAAAATTAGAAAATCTGCCACTCTTTTTTTTCAAAAGCGAGTGAACGAAGAGGGCGTTCAGGTTTAAGTTGAAGGCAATAGAATGAGGGAGTGTGAGACAAAGATAGTGAAAGGGTTCCGTGCTATAGAACAAAGGAGTATGTTCGGCGTTCCTCTTCTTTATCGCAGGGCGCAATCGATTCGAGGAAGCAGAACGTGAGGGAATGCGCGTTGTTCGGTTGCTTGTAAGTTGAGATAAGACATCGAAGTAAAGGGAAAGACAAAAGAAACAACGTAATACAGAAATATATTCTATCTTTACATGGGTGTATATATGAATTTATAAAAAAGCTATTTTGATTTTAAAGTGCGTAGATTGAACTATCATTAACGCAATAATTGAATTTAAATTTAAATCACAACACGGTGAATTTTGATGTGAAATCAGTGATCAACAATAAAAAATAAACCCATCATTAAATACAGACAAACATTGGAGATATATTTGTCCATTTGTAATGGTCACGTATAAAACATAAAACACATTGACTGATTGACAAAGCTTGGCATATTTATAATTCTGCACGCGATTTTATGATTGACGTACGTATTTTACTTTCGTGACACTCGGACTCAATATTATTCCCTCCGATCACAACAATTTCAGTCAATTTAGTCAAGAAAAAATGATATTAATGGGAAAAATGAGTTGGTAAAAAATAGAAACGCTTCACATATTATGAAGTGGATAATAATGGAGGAATAGAAAAAAAAAGGAAGGAGAGAAGAGAAGACAAGACGCTTGGCGTCGGTGTCCTCTTTTGCCTCGAGGGGGGAAAGCAACAGGTAGCTGCGCGTCCGGTGCGTCACAAAAAGCGTCCTGCGATCGTTTCCAAGACTTCTTCAAGCTCCATAACACGAATGTCGAAGGAATAAATTGCATGGAACGTGAAAAAAGAAGCAGAAGTTTGTTGAATGCAACAGTAGTATGAAACAACTTTTCCCTCTCGCATGTCGTGACTTGAAGAAAATTTAGAGAAAAAAGAAACGAAAAGAAATAGAGAACAAATTCTAGAGGAATTTTTCTCCAACATTCACAACTTCCAATCTCACATTTATTTGTGTTGTTAGTATTATAAATGAACAGCGTCGGTATAGAATAATGAAAATAACGAATTTATCTATTCGAATGGTCAGGCGTGCCAATTTACGGAAATAGATGCACCCGAAAGCAACAGGTTGTTGCCACGCTTACAACAATAAAACTACCGAGTGTTGATTAGAGCACAATCATGTTTTTTTTCACACCGACTTATCTGTCTTCTACATCGCCATTAATGTTACCGTAAAGTGAAATTTATTATTACGAACAATACTAGCACTTCAACTAATTCACCGATCACTGGACTCATCGCCGTTTTGTAAATTTAAATTTCGAAATGAAAGCAACAATTGAAACAGTGCAAACAAACCGAATATTGGTACTCTCTTCTGAACAATTCATCGGCATTTAGTCGTGGCGTCTTATTCGACAGCGTCCCTTCCACAAAAGCACAACCAATAATCGCAAAGTAATTTCTATACACTTTCGTTTTCCCCCTCTATCTTCTTCCCGCTATTTTTCAAATGCAAAAGTGACGCCACTATGTTCTACATTCAGTACCAACCACAAAAATGATAGAAAACAAGAAATAAAAAAAAGTAGAGTAAGAACGTTGTTTTTTTTTCTTTTTTTTTCGGAGACGCTTCTCGGATCACAAGCTAAATCACCGGGCAACCGACAGTTAATGCCGAGGTTATACGAAGGAACTTCGAAGATAACCGAAGTATCACGAATCGTGTGCGCGCGCATGTAAAAATACAGACGACTCGCAGCGTGGAGTTGAGAGAGAAAAAGAGACACCGCGCGATCATTTGATGGATATAGTTTGTTCGTTTCTGTGTGTAGTACACTGTAATACAGAAGAGAAAGCAAAAGAGGAGAACAGAGGGGGAATATATATATGTATGTATAGAAAGAGAGAGAGAAGCGGATTTTGCAGAGACTTGAAGCTTGCTTGGGATTGTCGGCATCGGCCGATTCCGACGCCATCGTAGAAACCGGATCGAACAAGACAAGAATACGAACGAGCAAGCAGAAAAAAAATTGAACGAAGACAGAGAGAGAGAGAGAGCGAGAGAGTTCTGTGGAAAGGAAAGAAAAAAAAATGCGTTACTCAATTTACTTGTGTTCGCTGACTCGACGCACTGGTATCACAAAATTAAAAAAAAAAAACGTCAACGTTTGTGAAATTGAATATGTAATACATATGCACATTACACGATGGAATATTTTTCAGAAAGATTTCTACGAAACTGTGTGTACGGAAGACCCGGGACGCGTTACATCCGGTCGAGATTACTCATCGTGATGGGGGAAAAAAAAAAATGAATTAGTAAATGAATGAGTACGATGTGACGAATAAATTGAAAATAATATATAACAATTTGTGAATAATAAATAATTGAATTGAATGAAAAATATGACGCTTTTGTTGTATGAAGAGAGCTGAGCAACGCGACGCTGGCGGCGAGACGCGTCCTTGAAAACTGAAATTATGCCCTTTGAAAGCAATCTGGTCGGGCCTGGATAGAAGTTGAGGAACAGGGAGAGGGACCAGACTCTGCGTTGTACTGTTCATCCCCACTACTTATATCACTCCCTCTTTTTACATTTTGAGGTAGTTCCATCGTGCAGGAGCGTATTTCGTGGGCGTATATGGCCCCAACAGAATTAGCAAGCTATTAAATAAATATATTCGTATGTGTTTAATAGATTGATGAATAATTAAGGAATCTATGGGACCTGCAGTCTCAAATCAACAGATAATGAGAAGGGCTTTACTCGTATTGGCATTAGCGCATTACTATCGATAATAAAATCAACTAATTCAAATCTAATCTTCAGGGATTATCTAGGTGAGTTAATGATACTGCTTCATTTATTGCTATTCAGTCTTTGGATCATTCTATAAATATGTTTGGTAACAGTCATAAGCATTTGAAGCAAAATTTCCGTAATTATATGAAGAAAGACTAACGGAATTTTGTTTTCTTCATTGTATCTTATTGGTGTTTGAAATGTTTCTACTTTGATCTTGATTATACCTGTCGAAAGCTTATTGAATATTGAATTCCATTCAGAAATAAACATCGATGATAAAATTTCAAATTTATTCTCAAAAGCTACGCGAATACAACTTGAATTTAATTTCGCTCACGGAAATTGTCGATTATCAAATATTTGTACAAGAAACATTATATCAAAATTTGACATTCTTTCGCAATATTTTGTCTGGAGATCGAGTCATTCTCAATTTAATACTGCTCTGAATAATCCTAGACTACCAGTTCTTACGATGTTTATTCTACATGTGAAAAATTGGAGAATAGTAAATTATCTTTTAAAATTTGTTTCCAACGTTCTAAGAGCATATGCTGTGCACGATTTTTCTCCCAAAAATTCAGACATACCTATCCCAACAAATCTCTTGAGAATGGACTATAAATCTGATCGACATCGTATCAAAAATTGACGTTGATTTGCAATCGTTCATCTGGCGATTGAACTACCTTAATATACAGCAAAACTTCGCTACTACTCTCACTAACGTACTCTGGCATTTTAACATTATCACGTTTTCTCTTTCTTTCTCCTTCTCTTGTACATGACCGACGACAAACACAGTAGGGGAACCGGAATCGTGTACTGAACCCCTCTACTACTATCATACAAACGGGAGAATCTCTATACATACAGTGGGGATAATGGCGGCAATCTACCTGGAGGATTTTTGTATGGCGGGAATTACGGGGACCCCCTTTCCCCAACCTTCCCTTATAGTCGTACCACTTCGTTCATGGACCGTCAACCGTGCTTGGGGAATAAGAACCACCTGTCGGGAAATCGTTGGAAATCTCATCTGAAGCCACTCTCGTCCTGGCGTCCTTTTTCTTTCCTTTTCTCGCCAGGTCATTTTTCATTTTTTTTTCATCTTTGAACTGCACCACTGTACTTTCTTCTTCAAAACACGTATTCCATGTTTATTGATATTTTTCTGAATGTTTTTTTAATATGTGCAGATAGATCCTGAATGTTTTGCATGATGCTCCGATGATGAATAAATATTTATGTACAATAAATCGACTTGAATTTTAATAATATCTAGAGATGCAATCGCATTGATCTACTACACAGAGATCAATTGCCACATTGATAAAAATGAATGTGGCAACATTCATGCAGCTGAAACGCTGTTGAGAAGAGTTGTACATATATTCATATGTATCTGTGAGCATTCGCAACAGGATTACACGCTCGGTATGCAACTAGTGGCACTAGACAGTGCCGTACCTATTCACCAATCTTCCAAAACTTTGTTTATCCATCGGCATTGAATAGAAGCAGGAATAGAGATAAATAACCGATAATATATATATATATATATATTGTTATCCCGGAATTACTTTCTCATTTGTATATTAAATTTGCATACATTGAATAGGCAATTTTTTCTCTGTCAAGGAAACGTAGCGCAGTTGGAGACGTAGAGTGACAAAATAATAGAGGATAATTGTAGACAAGAGAAAAAAAGTTCGAAGGATGAGGAGAAAGAAAATGAAAAAGAAAAAAAAGAGAGCCAGCGTCAGAAAAGAGACTCACGCAGAGGGCTTTCGCCTACTAGGAGATATGTATATCCTACTTTAACGGCCCGCGGGGGCCCCAAACGCAGAATTGGGTCCACAGGTAGACTCGTTACGTCATTACTACTATACCAAGGAACACAAAGAATGTGAGACAGTGTTGCCAAACGCCGCTCTGTGTAAATCATCAGTGTCGTCCCCAGGACCGATCCGAGTTTGAGGAGCCTCCTTTTTTTTTTTTCCATGGATGATGTACGTAAAATTTATCGCCGTCCGTTAGCCGATTTTATGTTATATTATATACCGCTACATTATTCGCATCGAAAATACATTGGCACACCTCTTTACCGACACATTTGTTGATATGAATGTGGTGGCATGGTAGTGGAAACACGCACACGTGCTCACACTCTTTTATGATTAAATTATTTCCAAATGAATTTTCAACGGAGCAATATAAATGGAAAGTACTTCTATTCGCTTATGATCTATCTCTTTTTGTTTCTTTTTCTCATTTATACGATTATCAATATTTCTTCTTTCTTTTCTGTCAAAATTCTTTCTGCTCTGACGTTTTTGACATGACAATTGGACATTATTTGTTCGACAAGCGTCACTCGGCGAAGGCAATATTAACGCTTGTTCACTCGTATATACTTAAATATATATATATATATTTTATAAGATCTTTGGTGGGTTCACGTGGCAACGGCAGAGATTCGAGCGTTCACAGCGTTGCCAAACTGCTTTAAAACTCAGTCGTCTTAGTTACCGAACACACTCACACATGCACAATATATCAAATGAAATCTTTGGTATTCGCAAAATCGCCATATTCCTGAAGACTGTTACGTAAATACAATTTTTTTTCCGACGTAAAAGAAGCAAGGAGAACGATTTTATCAATAATACGAAGGTGTATTAATTCACAGATGAGTTTTTCCTGTTGCTCGTCGTTGATTTTCAGGGACAATTCATTTCACACTGACATTTTTAATGATTAATGTAATACATCTGCGTTGCTGGCCGTATATTATATTCAGGAAGAGGGAATTGATACTAAGAAGAAAGGATTGACGATTTGGCAACGATGGAAGTAACAGACGCGATTATTTTGTTGGAATGGAGCTGAAGTGAAGTACAAAAACGGCAGGAGTAAATCCTGGCTATTATGAATAATGTAGAGGATGGAAAACAAAAGAGCATGGGCGAAAACAAGTAGATAAAAATTCTAATAAACAATGAAAAATTAAAAATATTCAAGTTACTCACATTTTTTTCTTTCACATAGCCATAGATTCCAAGAATGTCTTCATCATCGCTATAATTATTATTTCATGTAAGGCTTTAATATAAAGAACAAAAAAATTAATTTTTCACTCATGGAATGCTCATAAAACAAACAAAAGGATACACGAATGCCGACTTCTTTGGTTTCTCTTCACGTGGCTCATTAAGGTCAATATTATCTTTCAACCATTTCGCAAAACCTGGCACTTTTACATTGGTTACATTCAAATTTGTATCACCATCATTTGAATTTACAATATAATCCACCCATTTTTCCGCAAATTCGTCTTCGTCGAGATCGTAGGATTTCCTCAAATATTCACCTGCAAACCAATGAATACAAACCAATTAAACTAATATTTTTAAACAGAGATAAATAGTGATTTTGAGGTTAAGTTCACTCATACCTCAATATTCTACTCATTATGTTCAATTGGTTATGTATAACGAGGAAAAAGAGTGAAAAATGTAAAATGATCAAAGCCAACTGTAACATTTTCATTTCCCAACTTGAGATGAATGAGTTTAAGTAATAGGCATCGTCAAATCAACAATTCTAACTGCCCGATTCTGTTTTTCATATTTGATGTAGGGCAATTGGGTGAGTTATATTCAATAAATGTAGTGGGGATTCGTGACCTCTGATCGGTACAAGATAAATAATGGTACATGCAATGAAGTAATAATTGTCCACCATGCTTGCAAGGCGATTTCACATGGCGAAGGTAACACGATGTTAATGTTATTTTAATATGAAGAGTTATCAATTATATCGATAATGAAATAGTTGGGTTGAGTAATATCAACATTTACTTACATTGTTTTGCGGCGTGATCACTCTCTACATCGCAATTCAATAACTTCAAATGATCGAGCAACCTCGAGTTGATCTCCATCTTGATGGTGAGTGATATTCCCGCCAAATTTACTGTGCTTGGTCGACAAAACGCCATCTACGCGCGCGCGCCATATTGATTGCAGCGCCACCGTCGAAATAGATTATATTTCTTAGAGCGGTAAATTCAAATCAACGATAATTGTTGATTTGCGAAGATCCTGTTTTAGTTGATTAATATATTGTTGTTTTTATTTATTGGATCATCTTTAGTGGATCGGAATGGAATATTTTCATTAGATGAGTCGGACATCTTCCACTTTTTCATTCTTCATGCACGTTCTGATCTATGGAGAGTTTGTTAATATTTTATGGGCTGAGTGGAATGAAACACATCGAATAATGATTTTACAAAATATTTTCCATTCTTTTATTATGTATTAAGACACTGAAATTGATGTGGAAAAGAAATATGCATCAAAAGCTTGAGAATTGTATTTTAATTGAGTCATTGTTTGTTGGGAAAATATTTCCGTTCCTTTTCCCACAATTCAACGAGAGTGTTGGCTGTTTGGGGTGATGGGAAGCGATCGATCCACGATTGAATTAATCCATTGAAACTCGCTTCGTAATTCTTCAAGGTGACAAGATTTCCAGAGTCTAGAATAAGATATGATTATGAATGAAATGGAATCAAATGGATGTATGAAAAAATGAAGATAATTTACCTGGAACAAATGTGTTGGCCTGAACGAAAATTTTCCTTGGCTGTTTGTGAGCTAGAATAATTTTCCTCCATTTTGCCCAAGGGTATGGACCAGATTCAGGCACATTAGAGAAATGATCGTACATTGATTTAGCAGCCTCAATATCTCCAGTACTCTTGTATACCTGGAGTTTCATTAGGAAATCTCCAATAGCCTTTTTACCAACAGTATGGATTTTCAATCTGTCCACTGTCAAGTGTAAATCTTTATCTTTTTCAGTCTCTACAATAGTTATAAAGTCTTGTCCGGCTTCTAAACAAACTCTCATCAACACGTAACGTGCTTGGGAGTGAGCTTGCAGCCATTTTTTTGTTTCAGGTTGATACATTTCCAGAGCTTTAGCTGCGCCAGTCCACATCATCGACAACCAATTGACATAAATTATATCATCGGCTTCAGTGCCTTCAAAACCAAATATTTTGAGCACATCTTTTTCGAGACTCAAGTAAAGGCCGACAGCCTCAGCACGACACTCTTCATAAGAAGATCCCATTGGACCGAATTTCGAATCATAAGTTTCGCCATCCAAAAAATATTTATCAATTAGTTCATTTGTCAATGGATTTCTCACTTTTAAATGATCAAAATTGTAGGAGCCATCGGCAAATTTACGGAATAATTTGCCGCTGCCATGACCCAATAATTCATGAAGGCCAACTTGAACTTCGAAACTGGATATACGATATTTGTTCAATAAAGCTTGATCTACTTCAGACAAAAATGGAATAACGTCTTGTTTCATGTTAGCAGGAATCACGTTGCCGAGTGATACATTTTTAAATCCTTCAGACTGTCGGATCTCATCATAATTTGGAATATTTATACCAGCTGGAATGCCTGAGCTGGCAAACGTCAGAACATCTAGGGACGTGAAATCTGGACGAAGGAATTCATCTTTTTCAAAGTCTTTGCCCCATGGTAATTTTTGGAGAAGGTTTTCAGCTTGATCCACCAAATGTGTGAATTTTTCTGACATTGGTTTATTTACCATTGCCACAAAACCTTCGAATTCACCGCGTTGACCAGCAGGATCGCGGTACGTTTCAATAAATCCTATATAAGTTTCAACAACGGGTCCTTTATCTTTAATCCAATAACGCGAACCATCTTTATGATCATTCAATGACCCAGTACGAAAATGACTGATATATTTTTCCAGCATTTTTTTCTCATCATCATTACTAGCGTACTCCTTTGCTTTCATGAGATTGTCAACGACGTGGACGAAAAGTTTGCTGTAATCACCACGAGAAATAAAAAATTTCGCACCCTTGAAAGTTTCTGGTGGAATCGTAATTTTCGGATCATCAGTCTCCTCCAATGATGCTAATTTAATCTCATAAACATTTCGTGTTTTGCTTCCATTGTTTTCAACGTAGTCCTCAGTTGTTTTGAAGCATCTTGCATTGTAAGATTCGAGACCCTTACTCTGCATAAATTCATTGACTAAATCAGCATCTTCCATTGTGCAATTAGCTGAAAAATATGTCGTTATTCCTTTGTCACCAAGTCCAAGTGATTTAACTTTTCCTTCGAGTGAATAAGTCGCATCTTTCATATTATTCCAAATGTTTTCAAGTTCTTTTGGTTCTTCTTTATACGCTTTTGATATTTTCATAATTTTCTCCATCTTTTCTTTTGGGAAATTTGGAATGATTTTAGTGTCACCGAATGACTTATAATTTCCAGCATTGGAAAGAATTCCACAGGCGTAAACAAGGAATGCCTATGATAATAAATAATAATCAGTTGATTGATACATAATAGATGAAATGATTCTGCGAAAATACTCACTGTAAATTCTTCATCTGTAAGACCAGCATCAAGAGCAGACTTTTTCAATTCTTCAATAGGTGTAGAAGTGAATATTTTATGTAGAAATGCAAATATCAGTGGTGACTCTGGTGATGTTTGGATTAAGCATATTAATCCACCATTCCATGCTGCCTGGCTCAAATAATGTGCATAAAGCTTTTCATTTGTTGACAAAGAATTGAAAGCAGTTTCACATTCCAGCAAAACGATGGGCTGACTATTGGGTAATGTATATAATGAAATATCATCACTCATTGTAGCGGAATTGTTGTATTGTCTGGAAATTTGTTTAGATATAAACGAATCAATAACATCATGTATTGAATAAATTTGTGAGAAGGTGCCGAGCATATCGATCAATCTTAAACTATTAACAAATGTAGTGCCTCAGACAACATTGAATACTATTTGCGTTCACAGAACATGCAGTAATCACAAGAATTTCATTATTCCAAGCAAGATAATGACTATTGCAGTAATAAAGATATGATTACCTTTTTCCGTACAATTTAATCTGACCATGAATTGTAGGTTTTGAAAAGAAAACCGGCGATATCTGCTTGTAGTTCCGCTTATGAAATTTCGTTAACAATAAAAATGCATTTCGATTCAACAATTTCAACATTGTATTCTTATTATATGTTCAAAAAAAGATATATATTATGGAAAATGAAAAAGAAGAAACAACAAATAAATATACAATTTTGAAATAGCGTAATCAATTGCCTATGGCATTGTTCAACATGTCCTAATAAATATCAAACCGGCATCTGTTAATAGAGCTGACGTTTTTTAATGCACAAATTGTATCGACAATTAAAATAAAAAAATAGTGCCGAGATTTGGCGGCCGGTAAGTGAATTGAAGAGAAAAATGGTAATGAATGCAATTAGGAAACTTACAAATTCACGTGAGTATGTGTTCAGAAAGAATTGGTTGGCTGTTGATAAATACCAGCTGTTTTCCTATTGTTCGCCTAGTCTGGATTTTTGGCAATGAATGGAAGCTTTGGTGACGTGGTAATATTTGTAGATAGTTAGTTGTAGGGATTATTTTGAGGTTATTTACACTGGATGACTTGCATAGGATTTCTATCTTTGGTAAATGCATTGCTCGTGGTTGTTATATATAGTTCACGCTCATCGCGCAAGGCGAATTTGTGTTCAATTTTCAAATTTTGTAAATAAATTTTCAATGGTTGATGTGAATAATAGTGGAAGTGAAAATATTGAGGTTGGTTAAATAACTTGATCAAAATGATGGAAAAATAAGAAACTTTATTGACTCTTTACACTTATTCAATTTTCACACATTTAAATACTATATTTATCAAATAATTGTTCGTCTTCTCATCTAGAGTTGCGGCACTGCTGAAATCGGCTTTTATATTATATCTTATTGTATTGATTATTTTAGTTATTACACAGTATGGATCTTCTAAATTTAGTGAACGTAAGTCCATCGAGGAAGCTTAATTAATGAAATAGATAATGAGTTGGAATTATGTTCTGTGATAATAAGAAAAGTAGAAATAAACTTGAATGAATAATCATTCTTTAGCATCGCCAATTCCATCGGCGTTGATAGCAAACATTGCTTCAGCCTCGGGCAGGCATGGTGAGTCATATATTTTGCAAATTCTCGTCTCACCTCTCCCCTTTCTCAAATATAACCTGGTGGTACTGGCATGAGCAATAATGTTTCCGCCAATTGGTTTTTTTTGGTCACCACCAAACATACTAGCTGCACCATCAACCTGCGCGACAACTTGATTTGTTATTACCACTGCCACGCCATGCTCATCAGCGATTCGCAACAGCATTCGTAAGAATCTTGCCAAATGCATCTGTCTTGCTGATAATTCACCTCTACCAGAATAATCGGTACGATATAGTGCTGTGGCACTGTCAACAATTAATAAGGCATATCTTGATTCTGTCATCATAGCACTAGCCATAATCAACAATTGAGTTTGGTGATCAGTATTGTACGCTCTGGCACACGCAACATTGTCCAAAACACTCTCTGCTGGTATTTTGAACTTTTCCGCAACAGCAATTAATCTTGATGGTCGGAATGTTCCTTCAGTATCTATATACAAACACTTTCCCTCAGCACCACCCATATCAACAGGTAATTGACAATTAACTGCGAGGGTATGAACAATTTGAGTTTTTCCTGTACGAAATTCACCGAATATTTCAGTAATTGATCCAGTTTCAATGCCACCACCTAGCAATCTATCTAATTCTGCTGATCCTGTGCTAATAAAAACAATATTTGCTCGTATTTGATGTATTTCTGTAGCACATTTGAATCCCATCATAATCAATTTCGATGCCTCTTGAAGTAGTTTGTCAGCTTTGGCTTCGCTGATTCCTTTTATTGACAATAAATGTTTTTTTGGAGTATAAGCAATCGATTCAACAGTGTAAAATCCGGCATCTTTGAGTTTACTGATATCATTGGCGGTAATGCCATTTCCCTGAAAGAACAAAGAAAAAACATATGAGTTTATATGTCAATTGATGGATACGACCAGACGTGAATGAAAATACGTGAAAATAAGTTTCACCTCCAATGAGGAAATAAGTCTAGCTTGAACACTACTGTCATCAACGTCTTCTTCGGTATGCGATACAGATGCTGTGGATGCTGCTGCCATTGCTGCTGCAGTCGACATTTTGATGGTGAAATGCCTTAATTTATATTAAACTTTTCGGTTGTTGAATGGCGAAATTTGTCACGAGTTGTTTCGATCTTGGAGTATTGCGTCGTGCGTCGATGTGAATGCAACACGTTCGAGCCTGTTCAGTGTTTGCATTTAGTATCAACCGTTCTTTCTCTTTGAGGATTTTCGTGGGCTTGTATGGGATTGGTTTATTCATAATATCGTTGGACCTCTGTCGTGAAAAATGTGAAAATTTTGGCGGGATAGCATAGAGGTCAATAGGCCAATAGGAGCTGAGGGATGAACTGCATGCGCGTGCGATTCCGATCAGCTCCGTCGATAATATCACATGAATAATTCAAATCGATTGATTTTGTCTTTTTGGTTATTAACTATTCTTAAATACGTTGATTCATTCTTGAGGGGCTGCGGTAAAAGGTGGAATATCAAGAATTACATGCCGATTCGAAATTAAATCAGACTGTCCACATATTGTAACACAACTTCAATTGATACCTGTTGCACATGACTAATTAAGACGCATGGTCGTAGCGCTATGAAGGCGAGCCATAGTAATTTAAAAACGAGTCTATTTATCGAATGATGGTAACTGTATGAAAATCTACGATTATTTTGCTTTCTTCATTGGAGGCAACGTGACGATTTTAGGTTAGGAAACACAAGAAGTTAATCTATAAGTACTGAATACAAATGTTATAATAATTAGAGTATTTGATAAATTTAGAATATTAGGAAGATTTCTAACGAATTTTGAATTTCATTTTCAGGTCTACGTCTCAATTTGTATTGTGAGGTATTCCTGAAACAAAATTTTTAGCTGTTCGCAACGTGAATGTTTATTGATTCTTCATCCACGTGGACATACCGAGGTAAGAATAGTCCATCCTGTTAGAACAGAATAAGCCTTTGTAAAGATCAGACATTGTTGAATAATTGACATCATATCATATCACTTTTTGAACAATATTTAATTGTTTATACTTTACAGGTGTACCATGAATTATGATGAAATTTCACTCAGTTATATGGATTTCGTGACAATGCATTGAATAAAAATTATCAACAGTGTCTGAGTCCTTTAAATGTCTTGGAAAAAATTCGTAGAACTTTATGTAAACATATTCTTGCCACGTTTGCGTATTTGTCAACGTTCTAAAAAAATGGTTTACCAGCTGACTCCACCGGAATCGGTCCGAGATATGAGAGTATTGAACCGAGATGCATTCACATCGAATTATGAAGTACCATGTCTATCTTTAGGTGCGATACCCAATCATCATGTAATGCCAGCTGTGAAGAAATATCTGCTTAAATTGCGGCATTTCAAAGCAGTACAAAAAGTTGAAAATAACCTGATTGTATATCTAGATCCGCAGAAGGTTGAAAAATTTGATGATATTGACGAAGCTGATCGTGATGTTATATCGAAGTTTGCTAAGGAAATAGTCCATACAACGTTAACGTTGAAATATGAGAATTGGTATCCTGAACAAATATTGAAAGCAATTTTTCCAAAAGAAATGGAATTACCAACGTCATATACGAAAATCGGGCACATTCTTCATTTCAATCTCAGAGACAATCAATTACCGTACAAAAAATTGATTGGCCAGATTTATTTAGACAATACACCACAAACTAATACTGTAGTGAATAAATTGAATAATATTGAAACAGAGTTTCGCTACTTTGCAATGGAAATTCTCGCTGGTGCGGATGATACAATTACAACTGTTAAAGAAAATAATTGTACATTTACGTTCGATTTTGCAAAAGTATACTGGAACTCACGATTATCGACTGAACACGCCAATCTATTAACATTCATGAATAAAAGTGACGTATTGTACGATGTATTTGCTGGCGTCGGACCATTTGCAATTCCCGCAGGCCGCAAAGGTGTCACTGTATTAGCTAACGACTTAAATCCCGAGTCATTCAAGTGGCTTCAATCAAACGCACGCGTTAATAAGACTAAAAATGTCACATGTTTCAATAAAGATGGTAGGGAATTTCTGAGAAACGATGTCAGAAATCATTTATTATCCCGAAGACGTTCAAACGCTGATGGTGTTGAACATATTGCAATGAATTTACCAGCATTGGCGCACGAATTTCTTGACGTATTCAGTAATTGGATGAATGAGGATGAGATAATTGAAGTTTGTAAGAAGCCACCGTTGATCCATCTATATTGTTTTGTGAGAGTTGCAAAGAATGATGATCCAAAACCCGTTGCGCAATCTCTAGTTGAATGCAGTATAGGTTGTAAATTGCCCGCGGAGTCAGTGAAAATAATTCATTATGTTAGGAATGTTGCACCTAATAAAGAAATGATGAGGGTATCATTCTACATAACTGAAGATATGATGAGATCTGGAGAGCCAGTTAAGAAAAAACTAAAAATTGATTGTAAAAACGATTCTATTTGTGATGTAAATATTACAGAGAACAATGGGAAAGAACAAGAAAGTGTCAAAGACGAAAAATGTGTTCAAAGTACCGGTCAAGGGATCAACCCTCAAATCAAAGACTTCGGACAACAGTAAAGTGAAGAAAAAAGTGAGTTCCATACCAATTGAGAAATTTCTTTCATATTATGTGAAGCACCCAACGATAATTATAACTTTAATACGAATGTTCACAATTTTTTTCATGTTACAGAGTAATCGAGATACTTTGAAGAAAAAAAATCACGATAAAATTAAAGTAATAGATCAACAGTTAATGACTTTACGAAGTAAAGTCAGATCCGGGGAAATTACAAAGAAGCCAGAAAAGTCGCAATTTCCTAGTAAAACTGAACCTGTGATCAAATCAAAATCCCATCTTGCAGTGAACTCTGACATAATGCAACAATTAAAAATATAATTGTAATTTTATACCTAAATCACACGATAGATGTAATTGACCAACACACATCGATGTATATATCGTTTAGGAAAACGAAAAAGAAAAGAAACAAATATATAATAATTGTACATACTCGTGTTAAATTGCCGGGAGAATTATTTTATTAGAGTGGTTGAATACCAATTTACACCATCATATCATAATTATTTACAACTTGTATCGTCAATTATAGGGGATCAGATGATAATCGTATCAGAATTTAGTGCGCTGGTGCATTTACAGTTTCGGTTGTAGTGCTGGTGGCATCAGTTGCCTTTTCTTGGAGCTCCAACCATGGTAAACGTTTCTGTAATTCAATTCTGTATCTTGGATGACTTATGGCGTACACATACGGATCCAAACAAGCAACAAATTTGCATGTGCACGCTGGGATCATCGTTACACCAGGTGTCAATAGAGCTTTGTTGCCGAATGCACCAATTAACGACATAATTCCGTACGGTGTCCATGAAGCAACAAAGAGGAAACATATCGTGATAGCAGCCTAAAAGATGGGATCATAAAATAAGAGATATCCTGAAAAACTGAATAGATCAATTAACAATGCGGCTCCATATTTAATGATGTACAGACCTTTGCAATACGAATTTCAGCAGATTGCGCATTTGCATTGACGTTGCTCCGCAAACTTTCAACATTCATCTTTTTTGCTTGTTCTCGCAATGATTTCTCATGATTAACAACATGACTGACAATTTGACTGTAGAAGTAAATAATTAGTGTCATTGGTATTACATAGGAGAACGTAAAGATAGTGCCAACGAAATAACGTATTTCTTGGGAATCTGTGATGTAATCAAAACTACAGCTGGTTAGAAATCCTTCAGGCGAGAATTTTCCCCAAATTCCCATCAATGGCATCACACCCCAAGGTATGACGTACATCCATATTAAAACGAGGAATAACATTGCTTGACCGCGCGACATTTTACCATCCAACGGATGCGCTATTGTTCTGTGACGAATAAGATGAAGTATGAATTTTTTTTCAGTTCGCTATTGGCAGGTATACGAAAAAGTAATTGATATTGGAAATACCTATATCGATCATATGCTATAGCTGCATTTGTCATAGATGCACCGATACCAGTTAACGATCCGATAAATGCGAATATCTGGCAGCCAAGATTTCCCAAAGCGAATCCAGTGTGGAATGAGTTGTAGATAAAAATTGGCGTCTTTATCATCATGAAGAAGTCACAAAGTGCTAAGTTTATCACAAACATATTGGAAGGTGTCCTCAGTGTTTTTGCTCTGATTGATAAAAAATTTAGATCATCATGTTAATATTGTTAAATACATAAATTAATTCAGTGAGTAATCATTTCGTGAACGGTAGGAATATGGTCGAGAATCAGTTTCTAAACTTCACAAATGATTATGAATGATGGAAGATTTCGAATTTTTCGTATATAATTGATCTACTTACGCACAAAATACCCATATGACAAGACCATTGCCCAATAGTGCAACGAAAGTGAACAAAATGTAGACCAGGCCCAATAAATAATGAAGGGAGGGGTCTGGTTCCGGAAACGTCAACCAATGCACTGGTATGTGAATTAACTCTTCGTTAGGTACATTCCATCCTAACAAGCGTGGTGGTCCACCTGGTAGGATTCGTGCAGCCCAATGTACACTATCGTTTGATGACATTGTATGATCTACACCGAACGCACAAACCCCTCGCCTTGAATCGCTCTGCAATATTTTTCCACCTTTTATACCTTGACCACCTTTATCCTTCTCTCCCACACTCACTGCAAATCCAATACCGCATTTATTCAATCTCCCATTTTCATCGAACTTTATTCTCTCTAATTCACTTATTTTCAGGCTTCATGCAGAGCTAATCCGCATCAATAATCCATATTATTACCCACAATTCCATTTGTGGAACGAAAAAAAAACCTCAAAGTCAAATTTATTTATTCCAGGCATAGAGTCTATCAAAAATTCACTTTGATGTTGTGATCATCACAATTGCACTGTGAGAATATTTTATTATTCATCCAAATCTTCGTGTGTACGGTGAAAATATACATACTATAAAAATGAGATTGTAAAATTAATACAATTAACGAATTTTTCACTTCATTACATATGGAAAAACTATCGAGAGTATTATTGGAGTAATAGCTATATTTATATACTTATAACTTATCTCACTGATGAATTAATTCTTCTGCTTTCACACAGAATAATTGTAGGCAGTCAATAAAAGAAAAATCGGATACTTATTAGCCATAATTTTTGTAAAATATAAACGATCATATATGTACATATATGCATGTATTTATTTTGTTTTGCTATTCATTCTTGATATAACAAATGATGTACATGTGGCAGCGCTTAACTGAATCTCGTGTATCCACCTGTGGAAGAACAATCTCATAGAGTTTTCAATGATTCAATCGACATATATACAATTACTGATAAGACAAGCAAGTACTGACCTGTCCATATTTGGAAAAATATCACGGTGAAGGTAAGACTAGTAGAGTATTCATATGTAATAGAATTTGAGTGACCGATGAAATACTGCAGATCAACTTCTCCACGTTCCGGAATGCTTCTCGTTTTTTTCAACATCCATTCATATCCTTTCATTCGCAAATATTTTTTTAATTCTGGTCCAACTTCTTTTCTTATTCGCTGGTTATAATTATTCAACCAGTGTCGCTGCATTTTACCAATAACTACATTGAGTCAAATTTCTTATATCTCTCTATGAATTTATTATCAATTGATTGGATTAAATTTTGGTAATGACACTCACATGTGCTGGACTTAGCATGTTTGGATCAATTAATTTCGGTTCATAGGGAATTAGTGTCGCGTCCCTGAATTTAAGAAATGAGCGTTTTTCTTCTCGCTGGAAGGAATATTATCTATTGCAATATAAAAGTGAGAAAAAATTGACTATGTTGCATTCATCACAAACTTACAGGAGCATTTGCTTCTACAACTTCGAGTACATTTTCGAGACGTACACCAAAATCACCAGCTTTATAAAACCCAGGTTCATTCGAAAGAAAGTAACCTGGTTTTAATTGAGTTGTACATCCCACAGTAGGTGTTCCACTATTGATATAAGATAAAAGAACAGGGGCTGGAAAAAAGCAACAAATCATTGAAAATAATCAATCAGATGATAAAAAAAATGTAAAGAAGACAATGAGAAATTTGTAATGATCTAACATTCATGAACAGAAAGGAAATGTCCAACACCATGGCCAGTTCCATGTAAATAATCATCGCCATTCTTCCATAATGGCTCACGTGCCAATATATCGAGTTGATTTGTTGTAAGATCGTTTGGGAAAATCAATGATGACAATTGAATTGAACCAATGAGTACTCGGGTGTAAGCTTCCTTCTGTTCCTGTGTTGGTTTGCCAAAATGTAGTGTTCTTGTCACATCAGTTGTGCCATCTAAATATTGACCACCAGAATCAATCACCAATGTTGAATTTAATTCAATATTTGTATTGGTTCTTTCTGTGGGTTCATAATGTGGTAGAGCACCATTTGCCCCATATCCAGCAATTGTTGGAAATGCAATGCCCTGGTTATAATCCATTTCAAGACGAAATTCATTTGCTACACGCGCCACTTGCATTTCATTCCATCCACCATTTTTATATTCCAATTGTTTCTCCATATATGCAAAAAAGTCACACATTGCAACGGCATCACGAAGATGAGCGTTCCTCATTCCTTCAATTTCGACATCATTTTTAACTGCTCGCAATTCAATTATTGGTGATGGTTTCGTCAAACGTTTTTCAATTGGAATCTTCACAGTAAAATATGTAATTTTGTGAAAATAAAACTAGCATTGTCTTTTTTCATTATATTTCATAAAAGAAAGAAGCAGAATTAAATTGTGT
The DNA here is from genome assembly GCA_030523045.1 of Meteorus cinctellus. Taxonomy (NCBI): domain Eukaryota; kingdom Metazoa; phylum Arthropoda; class Insecta; order Hymenoptera; family Braconidae; genus Meteorus; species Meteorus cinctellus. Next base: position 40,137 of record JAPYZF010000212.1, on the reverse strand, counting down.
TTTGCGAATGAAAAATTAATCATAAATGAATTTGCCATGTTAATACATTTTATTGAATTTAGTGAAACTATGCCAAACAAGTTGTGCTCCGTGTTTTTCGATGCCGCGGGCGCCAAGGCGTCCTGACACTCCGGAGAACATGTAAGCAAGAAAGTGTTACATAAACGACGCAGTATATTATTCCAATGTGTGCGACACCTCAACACCATCATATATCAATGGAACACGTGGGTAGTAAAAATATGAATAGGGACACATCAATGTAGAAAAATCAGTTAAAAACATGTACGGTCAAGAAATACTGAAAGTATACCAGCATTGATTGATTGGTAAAATATATAATGAGATAGGAGCTAATGTAGATGAAATAGAGCATTATCTTTCACTTTCATGTCGTATTACAACGTGTCTATGTACACGTCAAAAGAAGATCAAGCTAAGCTGAACAATCCCTGAGCGCATAGGATAGCATACACGATGAGAGTATTTCCACACGATAAACTAGGATTATCTCATCTCTAAATCGTTGAGTACGCGCATACGCAGGCGTTTGTAAGTTCGTAACTGTGTTTGTGCCTATTCGCGTTACTCGACATTGTGCTTGCGAGTGAGAAGGTGATTTAATAGCAGAGGCATAAGTACGAGGATCTCATGAAGTAGTAAAAAGTAATACACACCCGTTGAGAAAGAAAAAAAAAATTACATAAAAAGTAGCAAAATCTTCAATCATATTTGTCATCAAGATAAGACAAAATTTCTTCGTGATAAAAATAATTTACTCACAGACATATATATTCTTTGTGATGCTCCTTGAGCATAGCCACAATAAGACGGTACCCAAACTTTGCTCCATGTCTGTGACATTGTTCTAAGATCATTCCAAATTTCTGCATAATTTTTCAATCTATAAAAAAAATAAAATTACTATTTTTGTCCAAGGTAAATTATGGTGATTTAATTGATGATTTGCATTTACTTAACGCAATCAGCATGAAAGCAACCGTCTGTTTTCAAATGAATGTTTACAGATCGTAATATTTTCCGACGATCAGCATAAAGATAAATTGATCCTTGAGTAATGACTGTATATGATTTGAGAACAGGAGTATTTGGTAAATCCCAGCCTCGTATATTGAGCAGCCATGCTATTTCATCAAGTGCTGTTATGACTAATGCATCTACTGCGATAATTTCCATTTCCATTCGTACTTGATGTACTTTCTCTTGCCATGGTTTACCAGCAAAATCATTATCTAATGGGTATGCGGCGTATGTATTATTCTTCGGACGACCAACTTGCCAAATTATGTCAATTAGATTTGTGTGGACCGCAATAAGTTGAACTGATGATTTTTCTGCAAGAATAAAATTGTTACATTAACTATATATTATTTCATTGGTAGTTGACACATGAAGTACATTAATTCTATCATATTTAATTACCCAGATCTTTTCCCCACGTCTGCCAAGTATGAGCTGAAATCAACGTAGGATCTGCTCCAATTCTGACTTCAGACTGATTTTGGAATTCATGCTTCAGCCATTCTGTTATAGTCGGCACCTATAATTGAATGAAAGTTTTAGATCTGCCTCTCTCCATTGAACGATGCTAAAGTGGCAACCACATCATATTCTACCAATTGTCAACCTCAAAACGTGAGGACAATTAGCTCTGCTTGCAAAGTCAAGCTTATTAGATACAATTTTGTTTATATTTCAATTAATATGACCACTCGGAAAACCCACTTCCCACGCCTCCCACACAGAGTGTAGGAGGTGAACGATCATCGATGACTGAGATCTCGAACAAGTCGAGTTCTCGAGTCGTCCTCACGCTCAGGAAAGAGGATTATATCTCATCATCGTGGCTGTATCGACTCCACTGTTGAGTAGAGAGAACGTGAAGATATACTACAGAAATGATCCTGTGAAGTATGATCTTGATTTGACAACCGTTTTTAACAGTTCTTAATACATTCGAATGAAGCAATCACTTGTGAAAAATACTTATGAACGCGCCCACCTAGCGGTGTGAACGGAACTAATTGTCTCGTCTTGTGATGGCTCAACATGCCGCGCGTAAATTCAAATTGTAAACATGCACATAGATTAGGAAATATCCCTGTCGAGACGGAACAATTACCACACATTCTACTTACACCTGTACATCCATATTTCATGAGAATCCAATTACAGTCGAGCTGTTGATCCGCTTGAATATGATAACGACCGTCAGTCCACAGTACAGCTTTGTTTATTGTTACCACAGCTTCGCCAGCACTTCCGTAAAATCCAGTGAGAAATTCTCGTCTCATGTCATGTGGAGATACAGACTCACTCTAAATATTAACATAGAAATATTTTTATAGATATCTATAACATAATTTTTATATATTCAATGAATAAACATTTTGCGTTTATTTATGAGGATTATTATTATGTTCACACCATTGTTGCAATATGAGTTATTTGAAACAGGAAAAACACACTTTGATAATTATTATAAACGGCGGAAAAATGTTAAGCTTTTGCAAATTATTATTTTCAAAAAATATAATCATTCTGATTGGGGAAAAAAAATACCTCGGATGGTCCTTCACGAGCGTGTTTCAATGTACTAACACTCTGAAATTAATTACAGTAACTATAACATAAAATTAATTGATTATCATATAAAGTATGGGAGATATACCTGATGATCATCATCTGAAGTGATGATATATCCATCAAGTGGTTTGTCCTGTACTGAAGTCATGCGAACCATTTCCGATCGCAATTGTCGTAATACAACTGATGAATCAAATCGATTTGCTGGCTGATTTTCACTATGTAAATTCGTGGGACAGGCAGTCCTTTTTGATCCGATGTAGTTCAGGGGTAGTCCAGGTGAACTGTGTCCACCGCGGTTTATTGTTAGACCTAGAATCAGCAACAAAAATATTGGAGATATTAAAATATCACTAAAAATGTACAAGAGTGAAAAAAAAAGAGTTTGGAGGCGCCGGGTATCGATCCCGGTACCTCTCGCATGCTAAGCGAGCGCTCTACCATCTGAGCTACGCCCCCTGGAGTTGAGAGCTGTTACAAAAAGAACATTGAAAAAATAACCTTAAATTTTCTACATCACTTGTGCGTACTCTATTCTCTGACGGTGTAACCAAAGAATATATTTATCTATTCTTATTATTAAAGATTCAATAAGCTTGATCAATCAAAAAAAAACATATAATTCAATACGAAAGACTTTATCCAATATAAACGTCGAAATTCATGAAACATTCGCAATATATATTGATTATTCAACCCGCCAATGAATGAAAAGCAAATAGAAGACAGCTTGATGTCTGATAAACAAGTCTCATGGGAATCCAGAGGGTGCATCGAGTGGTGCTTGGGTATTAGGCAATCATATAATAACTAGAGGTGATGCATGTTCCCTTTTTCTTTCCACTCTCCTGCACACTCTTACGCTTGAGTGGTCGATTTCATCAAGATGTTATAGTCGGAACGTTTACTTTCAACTGCATACAACAGTTAACATATTAATATAGAACAAATAAAATTCTGCTCTTCAATTATATGAACAACATAAGCTTCGTTACAAATATGAGAATGCTAATGTACTGCCCCCAGCATCATTTGAATGCTGTGAAATCACATGAACTCTCCAGTCTTTACTTCAGTAGGTTTATGTTCATTTCCCACTTTTACAGACTGAGCAGAAGGGCAATAAGGAGAAGTTGCCTTCGCAACGTTCCAATTACTTCGGGATATGTTCCCCGGATGAGTTCTAGTTGCCCCGTATGATTCATCCACATTGATCTTGCACTACAGTGACCATGCTCAAGGTCATTTTCTCTGAATGTATTCAGATGAGTTTGATAATAACTGGTATTGTCATGTTGTTCTTTGGTGCTTTGACTAGTTCGTTGGAATACACGCGAATTTTTGTGCTGTTTCAGATTCGACAAATGAAGGTGTGAGAGATGATGAAAAATGATAATGACATTGTGGGAAATAATTATCTGGAATAATTCTAGGGGAAATTATACCATGAGTAGGTAAATAATAGTTCATTATCAGGTAGTCATTGTGCTCTATATCTTGAATACATAATTTCCTGTTTTTATTCATATACTGGAACAATTATATGTAGAAAACAGATCCAATATTTATTGGAAAACGTTGGCTGACTCATGACAGTTGTCATGATATAGATGATAAAGTTGGTTATATACTGGTTGTCTTTGGAATCAACTCCAGATTTAATCCGGCTGTCTCATTGCACAGATGGTCTGGTGTTTTGGACGCACCAACATATGGAAATGTCCATGCTCAAGTACACAGAGGAAATTAAACATGAAGATTGTTTATTTCTGCATGTTTACACTCCGGATTTGAATAAAACATGCAGTAAAAATGTCTAATTGAACACCACAAGTATCATTGCGCCAATGTACAGTGTGATAAAAAGGGAATTTTGTGGTGATGCAATTCTAAAGGAATATGTTCTCCGGATTAAATTGAGTTTCCACGCATGGCGCTATGAATCATTGAGCAAATGATGTCGTACTACTGCGATGGTCTGTTCTATATTCAGAGTCTACTCAATTGAGGGTCAGGATGAATTCACTAACAATTGTTATTCAACATGTCTCCATGCTCGGTTGATATTGTGTAGATTATTATTTCACACATATTACGCCGTTCGATGTAATTTTGAATACAAAAGATCGATTCATTTATATCGCATGTATTCATTTGTTGATGTTATTGAGAAGTGAATTTTATTATATTCCAACTATGAATGCCATCATAATTCACCAAGTCATTTCTATATCCTGTTTTTTTTTATATGTAATATCCTGATCCGGTTTCCGGGTATTAGAAACCGACGTAGTATAAGAGAAAAGTTCATTGCAGGGGTTCAAACAGTAATGAAAAGTGTTGATAATGATGTTATCGATAAGCTTGCTTATTTGTTGTACATTGTTGAAATTGTCTTGGGGTGAGGAAAGTATTCAAGTTGATATTCCGCAAGGTACTTTGAAAGGCTTGAAGACCACCACAGCATACCATGGCGTACCATTTTATAGTTTCAAAGGTATTCCATATGCAAAACCAAATACTGGCCGTAATAAATTCGAAGTATCTGAAGCATTGAAAAGTTGGTCCGGTATTTACGATGCAACGAGACATGGCAATGCCTGTCCTTATTATTGTCACATTAAACAGGATATTGTTGGTGATGAAAATTGCCTGTTTATAAATGTGTACACTCCGGACTTGGATAAAAATGCTAAGAGAGCAGTCATGGTGTTCATTCATGGTGGTGGATTTATGTCTGGTTCTGGAGATGATATGCTATTTGGACCAGACTTCCTTGTTGAAAATGATATCGTATTGGTGACAATGAATTACAGACTCGGCGTGATTGGTAAATATTGAATAATTTGTTTCGAAAAAAAAAAATTGGGACTTACAAATAATTGAATGATGCATAACGAATTTTATTTCTTCAAAAGGATTTCTAAATACTGGAAATTCTAGTGCACCTGGAAATATTGGTCTGAAAGATCAGAATTTAGCATTGAAGTGGGTGCAGGAGAATATCATAAATTTCGGTGGTTGTCCAAAAAGAGTAACAATATTTGGACAGGGCAGTGGTGCTACGTCCGTTCATTATCATATGCTATCGCCTATGTCTCGAGGACTATTCAAGGGTGCAATTCTTCAAAGTGGTGCAGCAGTTAGTCCTTGGGCTATCACATACACTCCTAAAGATAATGCAATGGCGCTTGGAGAATTCCTAGGATTGAATGCTTCTAACACAATAGACCTTGTTGAGAAACTAAAAGATATCAATGGTCGAGAATTAGCAGCTGCTGTTGTAGGAATGATGATGACAGGGGTAAGATTAATAGAAAATCTTTAAAATCATCAATTGTCTGATGAAAAACAATTTACTCCATTTATGCCTATCAGAATATCGAAGAAGATAGTTTCGTGCCATCTATCGAAAGTCATGTTGGACAGGATATATTCCTCTCTAATGATCCATGGACACTGATAAAGTATGGTGACATTGCTGACGTGCCCACGATGATTGGCTTGACTAAAGATGAATCAAAATTCATGATAGAAGGTAATAGAAATAAAATTATCAATCTCTATACACATCTGATCATTTTTTCATGTTGTATTTGATTCATTTGAAGGAATAATAGTGGAAGCTGATGAGTATCAAGATCATATGTGTAAATTTATCCCCAAAGATCTCAATATAACTGATCCCGCGCGGAGGAAAGAGATTGCTAAAACTTTTTCGGAATTTTATCTCAGTAAAAAGCCAATAAACCACAATATCGAAGAGCTCACTGAGGTAATTCAATTAACGATGCATATTTCATCACTGTGTCAATAATATCAGCTGTATAATTATTTGATATTACAGCTGCTGGGTGACTCTGCATATAATCATGGACCTTTATTATCTGCTAGAATTATGAATTCACGAATGTCATCACCAGTTTATAAGTATCTCTTTGATTATTTCACATTTCGTGGGATATTAAAAAATTTGACCGGAGTGGGAGATGGTATATACTAGATCACCATTTTTATCATTGTTTGAATTGAATAATATTGAAACGATTTCTTCATTTTTTTCCCATTGTTTATTCATCTGACAGGCATTGTGCATTGCGATGACTTGGTATTTCTTTTTCATTCAAATTATCTGAATAATACGCCGGAATTAGGGTCGAATGATGCAAAAATGACTGATGAAATGGTTGAAATGTGGACGAATTTTGCTAAAGAAGGGTACTCGAATTATCAAATATCAACTTATCTTTTTGAATTATACGTACTAACAATATGTTTTTTCTATTGGTTTATTATTAATCTAGGAATCCATCTGCCACAATGAATGTGGCACAAATTGAATGGGAACCAATGGGTGATCATGATAAATATCTCGATATCAATCAGGATCTTGAAATGAAGAGTTCATTATTTAAAGAGCGTATCACTCTCTGGGCAAATCTTTACTCAGATGTACTTGATGATTACGCAAAACTGTTTAACTGATATTCCCTTGGCGGCAATCAACAATATTATTACAACCTGTTTATTGCACCACTTATCAGCTTATAGTTACACGTATAGATAAAGCAACGAGTTGGCAAATTGATATGTACATATGTATGAATATTTCATCTACTCGTTGAGTAATATCATTGGTATATTACTTTTGTTTATCATTGATGAGAAATTGAATCATTTATCTGAAAAATTGAAGTCGTATTGATTTTTTTTACCTTCTCTTATCTCTGCAGTTGATTTCATTTCGATATTGCAGTGGAATTATCATTCAATGCATATGAAATCTTCTGAGAATTCATATTGACAAAAATTTTTCAGTTGTGTAGAACATGATTATGAATTTATATATATGCAAATGAATATTCTTGGATGAATACCTGACATTTTGCATGATCTATTCATATTGAACTTGGACAGTAGTAGCGATGTTCAGAGTTACTTTTTTGGATCTGTCGTTGCAAAAATACTTTTTGTAATGATTGATAAGACATGCAAACACACGAGCAACTTTTATGTTAACGAAGATTGGAAAAATGTTCGCATATAGGAAAATGAAAGATAATGATACTAATATCATGCAAATAATTGATTCAGATAGAAAAAATAATTTCGTGTTGTGTTACACTTTAAGTAAATAATAATACAATGGTTCACTATCACGAGTTGTCTATTCTTCACATCTTTCGTATATAATTTCCTGCTTTTATTTGCGTGTTACAATTATTATGTACATTGTTGACGAAAATATATATTGCAAAATATTGAATAAATATTTTCATTATGGTTACAATGATGTGGAACGTAAAGTTGGTTATTTGCTGGTTGGCTTTGCGATTCACCTCAGGAGAGGAAAATATTGAATTGGAGATTGCTCAAGGGAAGCTGAGTGGTTTGAAGAATGTTACCGTATATCACGGTGTACCATTTTACAGTTTCAGAGGTATTCCATATGCAAAACCAAATGTGGGTCGCGATAGATTCAATCCTGCTGTTCCATTGGACAGCTGGTCTGGTGTTTTGGATGCAACAAAACATGGCAATTTCTGTGCTCAAGTACACAGACATGAAGTTAAAGGTCATGAAGATTGTTTATTTCTGAATGTTTACACTCCGGATTTGAATGAAACTGCCGAAAGGGCAGTGTTGGTATTTATTCATGGTGGCGGATTTCATAGTGGATCTGGTGATGATTTGTTTCATGGGCCGGATTTTCTTGTTGAGAAAGATGTGGTTTTGGTTACGATGAACTACAGACTTGGTATCATTGGTATGTGTTAAAAAAAAGTTGATGAAGTTGTCATGAATATTAAAATAATATACATAAACATTTGTTTCCAGGTTTTCTAAATATTGGAGACGCAAGTGCACTAGGCAATGTTGGACTGAAGGACCAGAATTTGGCTCTTAAATGGGTTCAAAAAAATATCAAGAATTTCGGCGGTTCTCCGGACAGAGTAACAATATTTGGAAGCAGTGCTGGTGCTGCTTCTGTTCACCATCACATGCTATCACCGATGTCTCAGGGACTATTCCACAGAGCAATCCTTCAAAGTGGCGCAGCAATTAATCCATTTGATTTTATTTATGATATTGCATATTACTCAACAAAGATTGGTAGAATTTTGAACATGAATATGACAAACATGACAATATTTGTGGAAGAGTTGAAAGACGCCAGTGTGGACGATTTACTCATGGCAGAAGATAGTCTTACTTCAATGGTGAATAAGAGAAGCATGAAAACTGGTCTTTCCACCCATTCATTGAGTATGAGAAATGCATGTTGCACATTTTTCCAGAGTGGAACGATTTTCGCACCGTCCCTCGAGAATCGGGCTGGGCACGATGTCTTCATTTCTAATGACCCATGGGAAATGCTCACATCGGGTAATATTTCTGATGTGCCTGTCATGATCGGGATTACTGAGGATGAATATGGATACCCAACAAGTGAATATAATTGTTCCTTCTTTTCCATATAAACCCAAATATCATTCATCATACTCCAATAATTCTTCATTTAGCGTATTTGTGTATGATCATGTCCCTCAGAGATATTATTATCAACTTTTCCATATTTTCAGATTTATTTAAAGCATTCTCTGATAGAAAACATCCATTGGATGGTTTGATTCCAAGAGACCTCGAGTTACTCATGAATAGTAAAACTAATTCAATCACTGATGCACTCAGCAAATTTTATTTCAATGGATTGCCGATGACTCTGAGACCATCAGCATTCAGAAGAGTAAATTTACTTCGTAACATACATCTTCTTCATTTTCATTACTAATTTAACTCAACGAATTCATGGTCGTTTATTTTACAGCTATTCAATGATGCATTCGGCAATCACGGACCGATAATAAGCGCAACAATAATGAATGCTCAGATTTCATCACCAGTTTATGTATATCATTTTAAGTATTATACATCGAAAGGTTTCACGAAGAGAAGATTCTCTCCTGCAGCGGGTGAGAACCAGCATTCATAGGGTTCTGTATTCCAAATGCACGTTTTCTTTTAACCATAAATAATCCCTGAAATTACAATTTTATAGAAGTTGTGCTCTTTGATGATTTGGAATTCATATTCTACTCGTATCACCGGAAAAACTTGCCTGAACCAGGCTCAAAAGAAGCCCAAAAAACTGATGAAATGCTTGAGATGTGGACAAATTTTGCCAAGGAAGGGTAATATAATTCATCACAATTATTCATCACCTATACTCGAGCACATAATTATTTCTTTTTAATCGAGTAATTTAATTCCACACTTAGGAATCCTTCAGCTACGATGGAGTTTGCAGCAGTCGAATGGAAGCCAATGAATACCAGTAAATATTATCTCGATATTGGAACTGAGCTTGAATTAAAAAGGCATTTGTTACGAGATCGTATCGAATTTTGGGCACATCTTTATGAAAATCTCATTGAAGATTATATAGAACTATTCGAGTAACATTTCCTGAATGGAGCTTCAATGAGAATTTTGATAATTAATAATGCAGCGATGATAGTAGTTTGTACTTTATAACACATTGCATTCATAAAAATAAACTCGTATTGAAAATTATAAATTGTGAGCTAGTTTCTTTATTCCCATATTAATATCATTGGTCTTATTCTGTACCACCTGCAGTGTGAATGTTCCACTGAAGATATAAAGTACCACAGGGTCACAGTGAGAAGTGCGATAGAAAGGGAACTCGGTGACGATTTAATTCTCAAGGAACATGTTCTCCGGATTGAATTCAGTTTCCACGCATGGCGTTATGATTCATTGAGCAAAAGATATCGCACTACTGCGACTGCTCGTTCTATTGGTAAATGCTAATTGCACGACACCACCTCGTGGTCGGAGACAACATTACTGTAAACGGGTCATGTAATCTTATGGCAGTGACGTACTCGTCATCTGGTGCTTAAAAATTTTACTACTGAAAGAGGCTCATGCTAATGTACACGATCCATTTACCAATATTCAGTATTTATTGAATCGAGAGTCGGCATGACTACCCTCGTGATTATTACCCAACACTCCTACGAGCAAGATTTCTGTCATACATATGTTTGATATTAATCCGCATTTTCGACTGATTTAATTCTGTTTGCTGAGTCTTTTCATTCGTACTTAATGTAAAATAATTCATTTGATAAAATCATTGAAACATAATAAATGATTAATAATTAATGAAATAAGAAGAGAAATTATTTTATATTATAAATACGAATAATGTATTGTGTGAGATGATATCTCTTGTCTGCCTTGTTTTTCCTCATTCACTTTCATTTCTTATTATTCTTTTGCGCTTTATTCTCCTGCAATGATTGATTTTTTGACGTTGTTATAAGTATTATATATTTTTATCATCAACAAATAGATTAATATTATATGTTGAATGACGACTTTGACTTGCCTGATTCGTGCGAGGTTCATATTCTTTTCGCACGACTGTGATCGTGTTCAAAGTCACCACTTTGAATATCTCTACATGAATAGATAATTGTTGATGTTGCTAATTGCGCTGCTCTTTTGTGTAATATTTATTTACATGGGTGCTCACGCCAGTTATATCTTAATTGATATTACGAAAGGGAATATTTGAAATAAGATAATAAATAATAACACTGACTGGGGCGAATACTGGATTAAGATGATACAATGTTTCATTATCAGGCTTTCATTGTATTCAATATTTTCAGTACATAATTTCCTGTTTTTTGTTTGTACCTTGCTGACAATTACATCTAGCAAACAGAACTAATATAAATCGGAAATGTTGGACGAATATTCTCAATATAGTTGTAATAATGTGGACGGTAAAGTTGTTTGTTTACTGGTCGGCTTTAAGATTAATCTCAGGGCAGGAGAACATTCAATTGGAGATTCCACAAGGAAAGCTGATTGGTTTGAAGAATACAACAGTTTACCATGAAGTACCATTTTACAGTTTCAGAGGTATTCCATATGCAAAACCAAATGTGGGTCGTGATAGATTCAACGTCGCTGTACCATTGGACAGTTGGTCAGGTATTTTGAACGCGACAAAACATGGAAATTCTTGTGCCTGCTTGTTGAAGGAAAACATGATGGGTAATGAAGATTGTTTATTCCTGAATGTCTACACTCCGGATCTAAATACAACTGCCAATCGAGCTGTTATGGTGTTCATTCATGGTGGTGCGTTTTTCTTCGGTTCCGGTGATGATTTGTTTTATGGCCCCGATTTTTTTGTTGAAAAAGATATTGTTATGGTATCAATTAATTATAGACTTGGTGTAATTGGTGAGTGTGAGAGATATCATTGCAGAAAGCACAGTGAAGTATTTAATATTGAATTGAGATATGTGATAATAATTGTTGACAGGATTTCTTAATACTGGTGATGCGAGTGCACCAGGAAACATTGGATTAAAAGACCAAAACTTGGCTTTGAAATGGGTTCAAAAAAATATTATGCATTTTAGTGGTTCACCAGACAGAGTGACAATATTTGGGCAGAGTGCTGGTGCTGCCTCTGTTCAATATCACATACTGTCACCAATGTCTAAAGGTTTATTTAAGGGTGCAATTCTTCAGAGTGGTGCTGCTACAAATCCATGGGCTCTCACTCATACTCCCCAGGCCAATGCGATGTCACTCGCTAATATTCTAGGCATAAATGTGACAAACCCGACAGAACTTGTCGAGAAGTTGAAAGACACAAGTATTGAGGAGTTATTGTTGGCAGCTCGGAAGGATTTTTCTCCAAAGGTGAGTAAAAAGTTGAAGACAGTTCGTGGTGCGCGTTGAGGTGGAATATGACTGACATATTTGTCACGATTTTTTTCAGACGTTTGGATTTTTCGCACCGTCAGTTGAGGTGAATGTTGGTCAAGAAATATTTCTTCCTGATGATCCATGGAAGCTACTTACGTCTGGTAATATATCTGATGTGCCTATAATGATCGGATTGACTGACAATGAATTTGGATTATTGGCACTGAGTATAGAACTGTTATTCCAATTATATATATATTTATGTTCATTAATAAATTCAAAATGAAATTCATCTCCTCATATCTTTCATTTGTCTAGGATTGGTCTCGCCATTCTCTCAGCATAGAGATTTGTTGTCCGATTTGATTCCTCCTGATCTCAACATAACGGACGATGCGTCTAAAAATTTAACTACTGAAAATCTTAGGCAATTTTATTTCAATGGACTGCCGGAGGTGACGAACTTATCAGATGCCGGCAATGTAATTCATTTCTTTGAAGTTTATTGTTAATCTAATTATTGAATTATTACGATAAATTCATGATAATTAATTATCTCACAGCTTTACAACGATCTAATGATAGATAGCGGATTATTACTCAGTGCTGGAATAATGAATGCACGAATGTCATCTTCCGTTTATGAATATCTTTTCAATTTTAACACATCAAGCAGCTTGATGAAGCATTTCATGCCTTTAGCATCAGGTGAGAATCAACAGGAGCATTTTTTTTTAAATTAAATTCGTCTCTTCCATAATATTTTATTTCAAATTTATTTCATAGGTGTTGTTCATTGTGATGAGCTGGCATTATTATTTTATACACAATTTCTGAACAATATTCCTGAATCTGGCTCATTAGAAGAACAGAAACTGAACGAAATGCTTGAGATGTGGACAAACTTCGCTAAAGAAGGGTATATAAATTATTCTCTGTTATTTAATAATTATTTCTACACATATCAACGTTAAATTTCGCAATGACATATGTTCGTGTTCTTGAATTGTTCAGGAGAGAATTAGCTTATGGGAAAGTCTTTAATTTTTTTTAATTAACTCCAAAGAATAAACATCTCATATTTAAATGATTTCATTTATGATTCAGTGATCCATCTGTTACTATGGAAGCAGCAAAAATCAAATGGGAACCGATGGCTGACAAAAAAAAATATCTCGATATTGGAAGTAAACTTGAAATGAAAACTTCTCTATTCCAAGAACGCGTTGCATTTTGGGCAGAACTCTACTCCAAAGTACTTGGTGATTATGTGAAGTCATTCAATTAACATTCTATTGATAAAAATAACCAGAATTTTCTCGAATTCATACGATGCAGCGTTGGTTACCAATGAGTATGAATTCCACTGAATAATAAAGCATCTTGCAAATTATACCCATATCTGTGCCTATATAATTTACTCAATGAAGTTTAAGTTCCAATTGTTGGAGAATATTGACGGACCATGACCTACTTTTCTACGTATGAAGAAACGATGATACGTTGTACTGTATATCACTAATAGCAAATCCATGAAAATTGTTATGCAACTATGATCATTAGTTATCATAGATAAGTACATGAATTTTCATTTGATTGCCTCTGGTCTCACTGGATATTGCAGGCAGAGCAAACGTTACACGAATGACGAAAATGAGTGTCACTTTGACACATTGTTGTCCAAACATCAAGTTGAAATACAAAGCAACTTTTTTCTCCTGTACGGAGCGATTTATATTGAATCTTAAAGTATTGTAAGATTATCAAGACTATCACATCTGAAAAATTGAATTACATAATGATTTATAGTGCTATGAAAATTTCCACAAAGAATCTCCTTATGAAATTTGTAATTAATAACTCATGCATCAAATCTAACATGGCATTACGACGACTCTATTGATTGTCATGGTCTGTACACACATCGTCGAATCGAAAAATGAATTGCTACGACAATATCAACGATCAATTATATACAATTCATTATTTTTTGATGAATGTTTGCGGTTACAGCTATCGTTCATTCAGTGGACTATAATGAACGTGCGGAAAATCGGAAACAATTTTATTGTTCCCTTTTATTTTTCTCTTTTATGTATATTCCGACAATATTAGAAATATAATAACGTAGTCATTTCTACTAGTCATACTGCGTCATAGTTACGTAAAATTGTATTCACGACAAACATAACATGATTCTAAGTTTGTTTATTTGTCTATAAATATTCTGTAGTTACTCTAGCTGAGAGTCATTCAGTTTACTAGAGCGGCTGCGAAATTACACTGGATGACAATGTGGGTTGTGAAATTGTTCTTGTTTTGTGTGGTATTGCAATTGGCGTTGGGACAGGAAGATGCCCGTTTAGAAATTGCGCAGGGTATGCTCAAAGGATTGAAAACCACTACAGTTTGTCATGGAATGCCAATGTATAGCTTCAAGGGTATACCTTATGCTGCACCTAATGTTGGTCCCAACAAATTCCGTGTACGTATATAGAAGAAATAATTTTCATCTCGAAATAAGTCTTACGCTAAATGGGGTTTGATAAGATTAATTTTTACGACACAACTTTTTTGTCGCAAAGACCTTCAGCTATTGTAATTTTTGCTTCTTAATTAGGTTCCAATACCAGCTGAGGGTTGGAGTGGTGAAAGAGACGCTACAAAACATGGGGAAACTTGCATATATTTCTGTATGATACGTCAAGGGCTTTTTGGAAATGAGGACTGTCTCTTTTTGAATGTCTACACACCGGGCCTAGATGACGAAAGAAGACCAGTGTTAGTATTTTTTCATCCTGGTGGATATAATGCTGGTTCTGGTGATGACGATATGTTTGGAGGAGACTTTTTGGTTGAGCGTGATGTCGTTCTGGTGACAATAAATTATCGTGTTGGCGCTGTTGGTGAGTATATGAGAATATTAAATCAAAAATAGGAGAAAAATCGTTGAAGATAGCTCTCTAATCTGCAATATTTTTGTATTTTCTGCTACCAATGTGATAGAAATAATGAAATTCGAATATTTATTTCAGGAAATCTGAATACTCTCGATGCTAATGCACCAGGCAATGCCGGTATGAAAGATCAGGTGA
The DNA here is from genome assembly GCA_030523045.1 of Meteorus cinctellus. NCBI lineage: Eukaryota > Metazoa > Arthropoda > Insecta > Hymenoptera > Braconidae > Meteorus > Meteorus cinctellus. The sequence goes on along the minus strand of JAPYZF010000212.1, from coordinate 24,673 downwards.
TGGCATTGAAGTGGGTCCAAGAGAATATAATGAAATTCGGTGGTTGTAAAAAGAAAGTGACGATATTTGGGCATAGTTCTGGTGCTGCTTCAGTTCAATTCCACTTGATGTCACCAATGTCACAGGGTCTTTTCCGCAGTGCAATAATGCAAAGTGGATCAGCAGTAAGTGGATGGTCCATTTCGTATACGCCACGGGAGGACGCAATGTTACTTGCTGAAAAGGTGGGGATCCAAGCAAGCTCGACTGCGGAACTGGTTGAGCGATTGGCACAAATACCAACTGAAGATTTGGTTGTGGCGTCTCAAGAGCTAAGTCAATCAGTGGTAAGAATGAAGAAATTTTGATGAATGATCGACAAACTGTGTTTATGTCAGACTCAATTTCGAAAGATTCTCTAGAGAAATATCAATACTATAATTTCGATTGACGGATTCATTGCAGAATTTTTTGAATGGTGACATGGCTTTTTTCAAACCGTCTGTCGAGGCCGATTTTGGGCAGGAGATATTTCTCCCAGCAGATCCATGGGAACTGATCAAATCCGGGCAAATAGCTGATGTGCCAATAATGGTTGGAGTTACTAAAAATGAGGGTGGATTGTTCACCGGATGTAATATATATCAATGAATAATAATCATTCGTTTTTATTGCTATGAGAATTGGGTCGGAGTACTGATATATTAATAATTGTGTAGTGGCTATTCCGATGGCTTCTCAGTTTGCGGATCACTTCGACCTGTTCATCCCAAAGGATCTTAATATGACTAATGAAGATCATAGGAAGATGGTAGCTGATATGGTGAAAGACTTCTATTATCATGACAAACCAGTTGATACGGATGCGACCGAAGAGTTCACGACATTGTATACCGATATTGTTGCCATCTTTGATGTAGCTGCTACCAACAAAATTTACAATTCACGAATATCTTCACCAGTCTATGAATATGTATTTACTTTTCAAAAACCATTTGGATTTATGAAAACGCTAATGAAAGTAGAGGAAAATTGTAAGTTCACATTTAATTGTTTTTTTTTCCCAAATGAACAGGACTGTCATAGGATAAAGAACAGAATCTTCAACTTATGTTATTTCCACAGGGGTTGTGCATGGTGATGAGTTGCCTTACATATTTTATTCTGATTTCTTCAAAAATAAACCTGCACCTGGGTCAGATGAGGAACAAAAAACCAATGAAATGGTAGAGATGTGGACAAACTTCGCCAAAGAAGGGTAAAGAAAAGAAATTAATAAAAATGGTTAATTTGATTGTTCCATTACATTCGTCTGTGTTGCAGGAACCCGACAGCGAGCATGGATGCAGTGAAGGTGAAATGGGAGCCGATGGGGGATGAAGATAATTATTTGGAAATTGGTGAAGAATTAATGATGAAGAAATCGATGTTCAAAGAACGTGTTAGTTTTTGGTCAGAGATTTACAAGATGGTCCTTGGTGATTACGCCAAACTCTTTTGATTAAGTTGATGTGAATATTGGGATAAACTCGGGAAAATGTATTCTTCATCTCGAGACTAGTTCAACACTCGAACTTAAGACAAATTTCTTTTTCGTTTATAAATTGTAAGTTCAGAGATTATATAATATTTCTAATTTGAAAAGTTCACGGAAATATTCGTCGTATAAAACATCATTTTTTCGTATTGTAAAATATAAATAGAATTGAGAGGAAATGCTGCGAAGGACGTTGATAACTCTTTATAAACAGTCCAATATTATTCCAATAATTTGTAAATATTTTATAGCTGATTCGATAATATATTCATAGAGATGAGTACAATTATTCTCGATCCATTAATACTTTTGTTCTTGGTGTTGAATTTACATTTAAAAAATGCTTACAAATTATAGAATTCCTAGCATAAATAAACATGCAAGAATGAAAATAAAGATTTAAACAATTTCTATTTTGTTTAAATATTAGTGATGGATACATTCATAGATGTGCTAGTAAAAGAAAAAAATTTATGATAAGAAAAAATAGAGAAATGAATTGCGATTTCTTGGGACGGTCTATGAGTTCATGACTGGTCTAGGCATTACTCGGTACATACATCTCGGTGCACTGTACATCGAGTTGGTATTGTTGCAGCCGTTGCTTCGTCACTCGCTCCATTGTCTAGAAGTTATCAGGAGAGTAGAGATATCAGAATTGTGTTGGGTAATCATTGAGTATGTGAACTGAACTAGTACTCCTGCTCTGTGAAGACATAGATCCTATCCATACTAAAAACATAGTTGCTCTAGGCATTTTCACTTCATAGTTCAACAAACTTCTTCCCAAAGTATTGGTGGTCCACACAAATTTAAAAATTACCGCCTCTACCAAATTTATATTCCAAAGTTTGGGGTTCATCATGATAAGTGGCACTTCCCCCAATGTGATTATCATTCTTCTTTTATTCCGAATTCTTCATTGAAGTTTTATTTTACTTACGTCGTTACGAAGGTTGGTCGAAATGTGGTTTGGCAATGGCCCTCGTGCCAAGATGACGCTCAACATCGATGTACCAGGGTTTCATGAATGAGTTAAGTTCGATCATTATCAGCCAAGCCCGTAATACTGATGGGGGTTCTACCTTCCTTCACTCCACATACTTTCACCAACCCACCATTCATCCATCCAATTCTCTCTTTTCCAATACTTATAATTACATCTACTTTTTTTTCTCTTAATGACACTAATGACGGTATGTTAATGCGACAACTGAATGAAGAAGCCGAAGAATGATGAAATCATTTCACTTTGAACTCTGTTATAGCTGTTAAATTTTATTTTGAGTGTTTGAGATGGGACGATGTTCCATCAATCATTACAGTAGTCGTATATACGTGTCATAGTGTAAGAAAGATGTGGATTATGGCATCAGTGGTTCGCGTCTGGCGATGATCTTCAGCGTCAGTGTAGTAGGAGTACATGACAATGATGTAACGATTCACGTCTTATGTTATTCACCAACACCCTTTCACCTACTATAGTATTTCAAGGAAGTGTACTTGTCTTCAAATCTATTACCAATAATTAAATAACAGTTGAAAATGTCTTGGAAAGTTATCATGGCAATTCCTGACATTCATCAATAGTCGAAATGGAATTTGTAAGATTTGTATATTGACAATTTTATTTTTAATTTCTTAAGTTGTCTTCAAAATGTTTCTTCCTTTCCATTTACGTCATTGATTTGTTGTGAGGGGTGCGATGAAGAATGTTACACTAGAAACATATAAAACCGAGGAAGTAAAAATACGTTTGTTTACTGTGAAGAGTAAAAAATGGATAAATGAATATATTGAAGTGATGGTGATGTATTCACGCACAATTATATATAGATATATGCAGTTGTATATAGTTGAAGGTGTGTGATAACTTTCGATTGTTGTATTCAACGAGAATCGACTGCTTTCGTACACGTTGGAATGTCTGAGAACTTCGAATCGGGTTGATTCGAGGCTTTTTCAACTAGGAGAGCAGATAGTACATATGGGGGTGCGGATTCTTCATCGTGTGAGGGGCGTTACTGTTCAATTACATAAAAATATATTTCTGGCGGGGAATTTTTATTAGATTAAACAATAAATTTCTGATGTACATCAGAAGTAGATTATATTTAGAATGAAGGAAAAGTGAAAAAGTAGTCTCGAGGTAATTGGATGAAGAACATAATGCATATTTATTTTCATTTATCGGATGATTATTCATTCTTATTTAACAGTTTGAACAATTAATGAAAAATTGAAAATTTTGACCATTGATTGATCTATGATAGCTTCGAATCAATTTGGAATGAAAGGAAAGTGAAGGACAATGGTTGAAACAAAATCAATTAACTGTTCTTATCAATATTTAAACTCACAGAGGGTCATCATGAGATTCTGCCAACTGTTATTCAATGTTCTTTGGATAATATGAAATGCAACCTGAGCAGCTACTCGACACATACCGGCAAGTACGTACACTACAAACTTAATAAGCAAAAAAGGCTGTAGGTATCCCAGATCCATTTTTCTTTGATTTCGGACTGACGACGGACAGGTCGTAAAAATAGAAAAATTCGCAACACCGTGAGGTTGTAAGAAGGAGAGGTGTTACTGTATTTGATATTTGATTTTTAATATTCAGAAATGTTATTGATATTACTTGGCAAAAATTAATAGTAATAATTTCATCAGGGCATTTTATGATGCAGTGAGAAATGGAACGAAGAACTGAATATAGAAATAAAATAAAAAAAATATCAATACTTCGATATATATTCGAGTATCACGACTTCCACCTTCAGCCATTCAACACACGTATCACCATACGTGCATGTGTATTATGATGGCACACAACGCACTGAGGACAACTGGTTTTATGCTACCAACTGTAACATTCTGTTATCCTGTCATTAGTGAGACGCGACGTTGCTTAAGTGGCCAGGGCTTGCTCAGGCTCCAAGGATTTAGCCTGGTTGTCTAGAGGTACAGTGTGGCGTATACACGAAGAGATTTTTCGGTGGAAAAAAGATGCGATTCCCTTTATTTTTTTATTATTTTATTTTTCCCCAACTTCTTTTGAGGGTCGAAGCGTCGCGGATGCCCGCCACCAGAATAGGAGAATATTAGAACGAGAAGGTATGAAGCAAAATTGTGATAGGTTGGTTTTGGTTGATGGGGCAGGGGTTGATGGAGCGCGCGCAAGGGTTGTGTGTCATATTGACTTGTAGAGAATACAATTCTACACTGATGCAACTGCCATACAGATAAATACTGAATGTGTAGATAGAGAAAATTCAGAAAGGACAATTTCACGTTTGCAATTTCATATACAATAATTTTTAGCTGTCGGAATTTTTATTTTGTTGAATGATGCTTTTGACATTGTTGCATAGTTTATTCGATTGGAAAATTTTCTAGTTGGATTTATGAATATTAGATATATTGACAATAGAGTATATTTTTTTTATGTAATTCACATAAAGGGAAAAGGAAGTTCAAACTTGTACAGACACTCGTGCGAATTGATCAGTGGAATTTTTATATAAAATACATTTTTGTTGGTTTATTCAGATATGTATAACACTATACAAATTATTTGTATAGCCAAATCATTCGAGACAGAATGTTTTAATTGTCATCAAAATTGAAATAAAATCATATCTATAAACAATTTGAATTCGATTAATTCACTGTAAATCAAACAGATATTGATTAGCAGTTTTATTCCAAGTGTCTGATCAAATTCGAATATAATTCTGAAAATTTATAACGCCAAAGGCAGATTAACCGTCAGAAAAAAAGTAATTTAATAAAATTCCCAATGTGTTTTGAATTCATATCATTTTGTCTACTGCAGAAAAATTGAATGATACTTCCTTGATCGATATTTTAACAGAACAATATGATAATTATGAACTGCACATGTCAGGGGGTTGCCGAAAAAATTGGGGACGGACATTATAGTCAGCCATTGTTATATTGGAAACCGATAATACACCGAGGAGGTTTCTCAATACCTACCTCCTTAATAGGAGCGCAGAATCATCGCTGAGGCTTCCACCAATCTTTAATAACTCAATAGTAAATTTAATTTTTTTTCCATCATCAATTAATTCATCATTATTTTAACAATATTTAAATCATGTGAAATATGAAACAATTCCCCATCAAAAATTGCTCACACTAGTTTGATATAAATCATGGAAAAATTAATTTATATAACTCAAAATTTTTATTTCATGTGAATATTCCAAAAGCGAATTCAATTGAAATTCGGTAATTGAGATGAATATTCAATATGATCACTGATTATATTATTTGTTCAGTGAATTTGGCCATACTTCATATCAGAATGATCTGATAAAGATATTGCGATGACGTTTCTTCTCAAAATTACACAACGATGAATTGACATATATATATATATATATATATAGTTGAACGCGTTCAGCCCCAAAATAATTTAAAATCCATATTTTTTTCTATTTGTTTCCATCTCATCGATGAATAAAAAACAAAATCGCGATACGATTCGTTGATTCATGATCAGAATAGTAAAATATAAATTATTTTCCTTATCAATGTAGCACTGCATAGTCATAAACTGCAATTATGATTTAATTCTTTCCTTAGGAAAATTGAAGAATAGAAATGGAAAAAAATTCAATCTTAACTGGATATATAGAATTATAAAGAGGAATCAAAACATTTCGCAATGACATCTATGAAATAATCAATATGTTTTGAAAATTGAATTGATAAGTCTAATAGTAAATATTCAATATTTATCTAGAATTAAATGTAAGGTGTTTAATAATATACCCAAGAACATATTCAATACTTATTAATTTATAATGCAAAGTTTAATTCAAAAGAATTATAATCTATATCCCAGGTAAGGAAAACATTCACAAACAATTCATTACCATAAAGAGCATGACTCAATTCACCAATAAACTATAAATTAATTTTTGATTTACTTTCATAATAAACTTCTCTTCCAATTTGCCACATTCCCACTACAATTCACCATATTTTATCCAAACAATAACAGAAGAGAAGGAAAAATTGGAGGAACTACAACCCTAATACAGCGGCAGAGAGTTGTCGAAGCCATTGCTCAATAACCAATAAATAGACACAGTTTGTGATCGGGAAATAGAAGTTCCCGATTGGTTCTTGGAGCCGGAAGGCATACGGCAGTAGAGCTGGTATGACACACACAGATAAATTCAAAAGCATACATAGACTTTCACATACATCTATACACGAATAGAACCATGCTGAGAGTAACACTGCAAATATATAGCACAAATCGATGAATCGAACCTCAAGGGATGGTGTTGAAAGCAACCAGCCCGTAGAAACTCGACCGGAAATGGAACAGGGTGGCATCGAGAGCGGTTGGTAAAACCAATACTCATCGATACGCCCGCTATTTGCCATTACCTCTTATCATTTCTCAATGTGAACCTTTCCACCCTTACTGTTCCCTCACAGACATGGTGGTTGTTTTTCATTCCCCGAATATTATGACAGCAAAACTTCTACACAATTTCATCGAATATATCTCAACAGGGTATTTTATACAATTTTTTCCTTCCAAAATGGACTTAAACTCGCATACAAAAATACTTGCTTTGTGTTTATTGGAAAACAAGGGCGGCACCGTAACAGGAGTGCATGTAGATATTGTAGATAGCCATCAACCCCCTGCGAACAAGGGTTGGTGTCGTGTGCGTTATATAACGAGGGGTCGTCGGCCGGATATAATGGAACGATCGTATTTCTCCCGTGTGTAGAGCTGAGTTATTGAATGTCGTTTCCCCTTTTTATACATATATTTTCGATGCCACTCGACCGATGAATTTAAATGCATGGGGACAGTACAGGGGGTTATTTCAGGTACCTGTGAGCACGCACAACGGCATTCAGAAGTTTTTTTACAAGCATAATTCCATACGGAATTTTTTTTTGAATTAACCAACTACGACGAATTTAAAAATATTGATGGAATTTTGAAGATGGTTCTCTGTCTTTTCATTATGAAGAATATTTAATTTCGTGAATGATTCAAAGCTAGGAAATAATTTTATTAGGCAATGTGTTAAAAGACTTTAGAAATAGTGTTGTAGTTGTTGAAATGTTATTGAATGAAACTTTTACTACTTTGATGATGAAGAAATAATGAGAATCAGTCAATATATACTCTGCTTTGCCCATCAGAGATTCTTTAAACTTTGCACCGAATACATTTAAAAATTTATGCCAACACGCCAACTAAGAATTAATCCAAATTACATTTATTCCATGAAAGAATTATTCTTCCCAAATATAATTCAATTACCCACAATTTCGTTAACATGCAAAAATAAGACTCACGTCATTCACACTTCATCAACTTTCAAATTCTCATTCAATCTGAACAGAATATCATGAAATAAAAAGTGTAATTCACGAAAGCCAACATCTTGTATCCACAAAATTTCGAAACAGAAAATTAATAAATATTCTAAACTTTCAATAAAATTTTTCAAACTTTATAATTACACAATTTAATTAAAAAAATTAAATAACTCTCACGCATTCTTCAACTTCCCTCAATACCCACTCGTCCATTATTGAACGTTGTTCATTCTTCCTCGTTCAATTTGTCAGATAGCTGAAACAGTTAATCGCGAGGAAGTGGCATAATGCGAGCTATGGAATATTAGAGAAGCATCAGAATTAGTTGGATGATTGTACGTCTATTTCAATGTTAAACTGTACATACTCAAATACACACACAAATACATATAAAAACATGTGCATACATACATGAAAATAAATACTCATCAATACACATCTCTAAAACACATCTCTAAAACACAACAATAAAAGCGAATACTATTAGAGTTGTAGTCAAGCCTGCAAGTATCGTTGAATCGACGAGTTTGGATATTCAACTATCGGGAGAGAAGAAATCGTGCGTATATGCACACATATACATCACTAAACTATAGATTCATACACATATATATACATAAAACCTACACATAAAGACTATTGTAATATTAAAACCGGAAGTCATGGGTTTAGAACAGATAGAACGTTGCTCCATCAGGACAGTATAACATCAATAAAAGTTGTGAAAAAATTTTGAATTTCTTGGTCACATCAAATTATGGTCAAATCATTGAATAAACAACAAAATATATATTTCAACGTTTCGAAAAATAATATGCTGTGTATATATACAGAAACTGTTGGATTTTCTATTGAAATGTTGTAAACGGTGAATCCAAAAAATTTGCAATTATTCAGGGAAACATAATGCATATGGAATGTAACACTGTGGCTATTTGCTGTGTGTGAAAATAAATGCGCGGGCGCAGTGAGTTACAGTTTACAGATATTCAACACTTACACGCCAATATATATATATATATTCTCATATGTGACGTCATTATAGGTGTACATTTCGCGCGTGAATTCTCACTATATCTGTTCAACGTGAATGTTTACTTTGTCATTTGACATGTTTACCTGATACGTCGCGCGACATTTTGTGTTGAAAAAAAATTCCAAGACATTCTCTCCGTCTTCCAAGACAACTTTCTAAATAAAATTGTTATAAGACATCTTATTGGATATCTCATCTTTAATTTTCTTGAGATAATTCATAAGAGCGTGAAACTCGGCGAATTTATAATATCTCTCTTATCAAATTAATATTTAATCAAAATAATTGTACATATTATTATCGTTTTACAACACTCAGAATTATTCCTTCATTTATGAAAAAAAAAAGAAGAAAGAAAAAGAAAGGTGATATAGTCAGAAAAAGAAAATATTCTCTGCTAAAACGATTGTGGGGGAATTAAAATGAATTCTTGAGGGGCTGCGCGCACCCTGTAGATTGTACGTGTCAGTATTCACTGAGCATTTGTGTTGAAGTAGTAACAGACAGTCTTGCACCGCCCTAATATACACTGAACAGTAACAATAACCATTTTTTTGTTTGCAGATATTGGATAAGTGACAGCACAGCATAACAGGCTGGTAGAAGTAACAGAAAGGCGAGTGGAACATCGTGGCGGCTATAAGTATAATCGAGCAACATGAATGAACACATACACACATATTTATATATATGACGTAGAAGTGTAGGCTCCGTTGACTCTGGTTGTGTGTCGTGGCATTAATTAGGGTGGAACAATAGAGAACGAGAGTTTTCATCAGGGTCACATGATCGACAGAAAGGTAATGGAGATTGTGGGTGTATGACATGGATAAATTATACATTAATCCAACTGGCAATACACATGCATACCTGCATATATATTTATATTTATACATGTATGGATATATAAACGCAAACACTGTCATCATTACTTTATTTTGTCCTCGCATGCAACAACTGTGACAATATATAATCTTTATCATTTATCAACAAATATAGATTGATATTTAATTTCACTCAATCGACATTTTTTGTTTATATATTCAATCAATTCCACGTAATTTATCAATAAGTATTTATTTAACAGTCTCAGATTATTGAATAATAAATTTTTATATGATAATGAATTGTTATCAATAAAATTTTCTATTCAATATTGTAACAAAATGTAATGAATCAAATTCACGTATTTGTTGGCTATTGAGAGCGTTAAGGGCCTAACAATTTGTGCGTGGTTATATCAAGATACTAGGGATGGTAGGGAGTGTTCTAAGGGCCCAAACAGTGGGCCCCGATGATGCACGCACATGCAGAATTATTGTGCACATGTAATATTTTTCAAACAGAACAGAAACACTTTCATATTGTTAATGTTTCAAATAAATAATAAATTAATTTTCTTTAAGCGTAATCATTAATGGTTTATATCATTGAATTAATATCCATTCTCTTACATTGAAAATGATTATATTCTATGATATTTCATGTTGTATATATTTACGCACTGTCCAACGGACGTATGTTATCGGGAAAGCATGTTTCGTATATGTATACACACACAAAACATATCACATACCCTCCCTATATGTCGACAATGTGTGCGCGGCCACTCCTTGAATGGTAGCGCAGTCACTCCCTTTGCTCCTTCACAGAGACGTACGCGCGACAACATATACGCGCGGTATACACTCCGAGATATGTATTATATAGACGCGAGAGAAACTGTGTTCTCGTCCAAGTGTTCACGGAACGCATAAACATCGAGCTACGAATTCCAACGTGATATCACATTGTCCTTTTCTAATAATACAAATAAAAAAGCGCTCTAATCAATAAACAGAATGAAGAAATTAACACCCAGTCAATCCAATAACTGAAATAAAGACCGAATTAATTATTCTATTTATATCTATGAGAAAAATTGTTGAGTTTCATGGTTATATATAGAAATCTTACGCAATTGAAGATTAATTACTATAAATATCTGATAAAAGCATAAGAAAGACTCGATGGTATTGATTTTATCATGATAGTCTATTCAGTGCAGAGATAATAATTATATTTTGTCAATGGATAATTGATTTATGTTGAAGAAAAAAATGATGGATATAATTATTTAGTCATTATAACACTTGGAACATTGTTGCGTGTGACACGCACATGCGTCGACATGTTCACGCACGCATTACTAGGGTTGCATGATCATGATGAACTGAAACGATCAAGTGTAGTGTGCATGGGGAACCAATGGGGAATATATATACATATATACATATAGTTATGTGTAAATAGTTTGATATTTATTTATAGAAGAAAATGTATTGACACGACAATGCGATAATTTGTATGAGATAATAAAATTAAATATTATCATATTAGAATAAGTAGAATTTAAACATGAAATTATATTGAATGTATAATTCAATGTAACAACACAACATGATAGTGACAAGTTGCACTGTATGCTCACAATGTCATGGCTGAAATAATTTTTACATACATTGTGGTGGCATAATGTTGGTCTCACCCACGACGACCGAAACGACGAACAAAGAAAAAACATGCGAGGCAACAGGAGAACACGATATGACAAGGGGTTGTGGTATGTGGATGGGTATAGGACTAGAATATACATATATATGTTTTATTTGTGTGTACATATGTGTTTGTATATATGTGAGAGACGATACGCTTTATTGTGCCCTCATCGTCAAGGCCGACGTTGGGGTCATGATATTCTGTCGTATAGAAGTTGAAAACTAAAATGTCATAAATTGATATTTGAATATTTGAATTTGTTAAAATTTATTCATGAGGTGGAGGAATTTTGTGTGTATTTAAATCATTTGGGAAATTGTCGATATTGTTGGGGAGTTGAAATGGAGAGAAAAAGTGATTTGGTGTAATGAAATTAATTTCGAATGAGGAATTAATTTTGTGGTTAATGATCAGTCAACATTTATTATGATCGCTGTTTACATATGGAATTATTTTTATGTGTTTGATTTATTAAAATTATTTTAGTTTATTGTTGTGATTATGCAAATATTGTTGAACTGTTGGATTATCCAACTTGGATATAATTATGCGAAATTATTGATATGTCAAAGGTGGAGAGCGATTGAATGACTTTGGAATGATTTGAACTCTTTAAATTATTCCGATCGATATCTCATTTGTCAATCTTTATCTGGAATGGATTGACTTGATAGTTATTATCACAAATTCGTTTTGTGTGCTTCAATGTCACAGTTGTCTGACTCAGTACCAATTTAGGAAAAAAGAAGTCTCGAAGTAAAATGAATTTCAAATAGAATGACAGTGAGGAAATTGGATGCTGCAAATAGAATGTACTTCGATATTGAATATTCCAAAGTAGAAATTGCAGTTTCATAGTAAATTGAATCAATCAATTGAAATCATTTAATAACAATGAGTTTATGTGAAGTATAAAATTGTTATATCAATTCTAAATAAAAAATTTCCGTACTTTATTCGCATGTTAAATTATTCAAAAATACCCGGAATGATTAAAGATCCTCTCACTAAAGTTTTCCAAACAAAATTAATTACAAAAGTTTCGTACACTGTTTCTTTCATGGGTCAGGAATCTCAGCGTCACTTGGTTCTCTACCTGTAAACACTCATACTCACACACAAATCTCTACACAAGCACGAAGATGTACACATACATACTGGACGCTTGACCGCCCCTGGACAATGGCGCTGAGAACGTAGACCAGGGTGAGAAACAGGAGTTCATGAAGTCCTCAGGGAAATTCCTTCATCTGCCAACTTATCTCTTGAAAACTTATTGTGAATAAAATGGAACGAAAAATAAGAAAAGAATATGATGGAATAAATATAAGAAATATGACTGAAAGAATTATGAAAGGTATATTAGTATGACTTAGGAAACATCCAACGTGCAAATCTCATTGGACAAACTCTGGAGTCGGATTAGGCGAGTCGAGGGATGGATTGGGGTTGAATACATTGGAGGAAGTGATCGTGTTCTATATTTGTCCAAAGGAAAATCGATGAATCGTTGAGGGGGGTTTTGTTGTTAAAATTTTTTCTTTTTATTTTGTTTTCATTGTATTTATATTTGTATATGGGGCAGAGTAGAAGGCGGCATAGGAGCACAACGAATGAGATTAGACGGTGTCGGATTAGGCGAATGTTGTGGTAGGTGTTGGTTCTTCACGTGTATGGCGTGTAATACACTGGGAATCCGGCAGTTGTTGGTAAACTGCAGCTTAGAAAGGATAGGGTAACATGAGATGTATAGAGGTAAACTGGTTGTGCTAAACGCGCTTAGGATAGCGAATGTGAATTCCCTCCAAAACGTGCGCTATACTTTCACTATACTATTGAATATAGTAGGTGAGGTGTAGTATATACAATGTGGACTCTGGCTTGCTATTCGTTCGCACTACGCCGACTCTCACAGCATCACCACATGGATATATGAATATATACCTGCATGCATTGGATGTCTACGTATATGTATACACATGCAGGAGAACTTAAACATATGTGAGTAAGTCTGCACGAACCAGTTCAGAAATTTACGTGGAAATATTCCAAAGCATTTCATGTGGTATTTTAATTAAATAAATATCCATTCATTTTTCATTTTTCTTCATGACAATTATTTCACGAATATTTCACTTACTTTTTCTTTGGATGGGTGCTTTACACTTTTTTTTATTTTAATTTGTAATGTGAAGACTAAAATTGCTGTGGAATGTTTGGGAATTTATTGACAAAAGTTTATAATAAAAAGTATGAAAATGTGGGATTTGGCTTTTTTCAATATTGTTGATTGGAAACATGAGAGTTGATATGCGGGAAGTTTTTTTTTTGTATTAAAATAGGTTTTAACAGAGGTTTTGTATTGTTCCGGAAGGAGGAAACTATTTATGTGCTGTTGAGATGCTTTGTATGTTGGAGGAAATTAAAAAAAAATTAACACATTCTTGTGGTGAGACGGAGAGGAAAAAAAAATCAGTTGGAGGCGCCGGGTATCGATCCCGGTACCTCTCGCATGCTAAGCGAGCGCTCTACCATCTGAGCTACGCCCCCTGGTTGGTATTGAAGCGTTATATAAGGATGACAAGCGCTTATCCGATGAAGATTATTATCATTATTCCAATGAATATTTAAGATACCCCACAAAATTTGGGATGAGAAATATTTGTTGCAGGGTGTTGAACCAGCTTTTTTTGACTCATAATTTCCCATTCTTAATAATTTATTGTTAATCTCATTATGGATCAAAATTCTACAAATTATCCAAAAGAATAAACAACTCAATTCTGTTATTTTTTCCAATCATTATCACATTAATTAATTTTCCTCTTGTATATTATTGTAGCGTTTTTAACTTGTTTATTCCTCTGAATTTATTTATTATTTATGTTGGTGAATACAAGTATGTGTGTGTGAATATTGAGTAATAGAATATACGTGAATGAATGTCTTGTGAGTGAAAGCGAGTGAACGAATAAATGCGTGAGTGAATATTGTCTTAGATGCTCTATCGTCTCAGCACGTCTTGCTGAGAGACTATATGCGTGGTTGGCTTATGATCGATCGTAGACTGACTCCTGTCGTCATGGTCTCCGCTTTTGGGGTAGTTGGGCTGGTTGCTGGAACGCTGGAAGGCCCTCATTGACTACTAGCGTGGTGGTGGGAGTAGTAGCAACTTATTCCTCATTGGGGCGCTGGTCCCGACAAGTGAAGAGTAGTGGTGGTAAATTTTCCGTTCCTACATTATTAAATGTCACAGAAAACCAAAACACCCATTGACATTAAATTTCAATTTACATCATGGGGGAAAAAATCACCACCACATTTATATCAAAAACTGTATGACAAAATATATTGTAACACAAAATGATTTGTTAATTTTTCCTCTAACGACAAATCGGAATTTTATTTCCAAACGGAAAAATGATGATAAAAAATTCATATCCATATTCACAATTGATATTATATGGATATGAATCCTTTTGTATTCTCTGCTACTGTTATATTGTATTGATAATAATACACATGTATTCACGCAGCTATATATAAATAAGTATTATACACGACCACGTTCGTGGTTTCATGAACCGGGGTTTATCGCGGTGCATAATGTGTCCGGATAATGGTAAACAACATCCCTTTGGGGTCGTACACAGGGAGATATATCTTTTCACCCGAGGGAAAATAACTCAAAAAATAAATAAATGACTAAATAAAAGATAATATATAAATACAAGTGAATGGATGGATAAATAAATAAATTTAAAAGTAGTAGAAATGAGAGGTGAGACCACCGGGACAGTGTCTAAACAGCGCCGAAATAGAATTTACAAACACTCATTTCACCATTTTACTATCCATTGAGATAAAACCGCACGTGTGTATGTATATGATGTCATTAAAGTCGTCCAGAAATGAATAAAAGAAAATAATCACTTCTCTTTATTTATATATATCTAAAAGCAAATAAGTTTGTTGCAGTGTTTGGATTTTTTTAAATAAATATTGTGATATTATGGGAATTTGATGGATGCTGAATAATTTGTTTTTCATGCTCATGAACATTTATTAAATATTGAATTCACATAGTTGATATTGTAATTTTCAATTATTGTTATTGGAAGTCACGAAGTAATTCTGTGAAAATTTAAATGGCGTTCTGGATGTCTGCTTTGTACTATTAAAAGTGTATCGATTAAAAAAACGTTTTCATACTAGGAAATGAAAATTATTTGATGAGGTGATTATAAACGATGAATGATTGTTATAATATTCAATTAATTTATATCGAATATTTAAATATTGAATATAATATGTGAAATATTCACAAGAATTATTTATCATTCAATAACACACTATCGACTAAAACTGAATTTAAATCTGAAATCCAAATACGTAGACATAAAATTTTAACGAGTATCTATGATTTAAAAATTCACTTCTTTTCCCATTCACAATATGAATTTAACAAGAACTTTTCGTCCCAGTAAATACGATAAATAAAAATAGAAATAAGAGAATTTGCGAATTAATCATATTGATAGGAAAATAAAAAAGTGAATTTAGATATAAAAATCCACGTGAAGACACATGGTGTCATATATACATTTTTTTCCACCTCTGTTACTTCCATGAGTGCCTGCTACCACACTCGGTCTCTTTTCCGATAATTTACCAACTTATTAGCATAAAGTGTACATAATCATTCATCTCACGTATCATATTTTTTTCTCTATCAGTTTATCAATTCATCATCATAAATGTTAGATGAAAAATCGTATGGATAAAAATATTCCATTCGAATATTTTTTCATTCTTTTTTTTCATCCCTGAATATCAATTCCTCTTGTATTATTCGATATATTATTGATGTATTTTGAATAAAATTGATGGGAATAATTCACACTGTTTTGCACGAATTTAAATAATCCATTGTTAACCTACAGCGGAAATAATCCCTTCTCTGTTGCTATTTTTATTTTTTTATTATCAATATTCATTTTTATTCTCTCTGATACAGATTCAAAAGTTTCATCCATTCGCTTATCATTCCAATTTCAATCCCCAAATTAAACTTCAAGCATCGAAAATATCCATGTGGAATTGGTTGGCGATATAAAATAATAATTTTCCATCTCTATTATTTCGTTTGCAC
The DNA here is from genome assembly GCA_030523045.1 of Meteorus cinctellus. Taxonomy (NCBI): domain Eukaryota; kingdom Metazoa; phylum Arthropoda; class Insecta; order Hymenoptera; family Braconidae; genus Meteorus; species Meteorus cinctellus. Next base: position 8,041 of record JAPYZF010000212.1, on the reverse strand, counting down.
TCTTGCAATGAATGTGGTTGAATATGATTCTGTACAATGTAGTAGTTCTCATTAACACATTTCACATAATTCGCGTTCCCCACTGTTGATATTTTTGAAAGAAAATTCACATTAAGTTTAATTATACAACACAAAATACAGAAATAACTCACAACTAAATATGACATATTGCTTGCTTTAAATAATTTAACTTCGAAGTTTCAAATTTATTGAATGTGTAAATTTTCATGCTAAACCGTTTACAGGATAAACGACTTTTTGGCATTCCAATGAATTCATAAATTTCGTTTGTGACAGACATTCATCGACAATATATCCTCATAACTTTACAGACAGATAGTGATCCTAGTACACTTGGTGTGTATGAGTATAAACTCGGCCAACCGCATGCCCGAGGTTGATATTAATAGTTCAACCTAGTCGTGGCATCTCCAACGAAATATTTGCTGAATTTCTACAACTAGCGGGTGTATTTTGTGTCATTCTCACATATCCAAATATTTACATTATCATATTAATTTTATTTCTAATTCATCATCAAAAAAAAAAAGAAGGAAAAAATGAAACAAGAAAAGAATAATTGAGATAGATATAATCACAATTAACTGCTTCATCTTTCCAACTGTGTCATGAAATATATAAATATGTTTTTTTCTAAATGAATCTCATCGTCAATTGAGTATTATCACGATTGTAAATGAATTCGATATAATTATCGTTAAAGTTCATTACTGATATGCACAATTTATTGTAGTGAATAAAATACACACAACGTGAAATTAAAGGCGGAAGTATATACATATTTTCATCCTCAGAGAATGAATGAAGTGCACGACTGCGTAATTATATACACCATGAGAGAATTATATAGGGGATGTTATCGCAATAATTGAATGAGCTTTTGCAATTCTCGTGCAGTTCAATATCAATTTAATTGTATTTCTCTATGGACAATTTTTATAAATTTTTCTTTTAATTCAGGTTTATTTCAATTTTAAATTTTCATTGAGCGAACTCAATGCTCGTTATATAATGAATCAATACACATACGAACATACGTATTAGCATAGAAAGAGCGATGAATTTCAATTGATTATTGCCAATTAAATTAATTGTGCTTATTTGTGTGAGTATTACGAGTAACTTTGTGTGAATTCATCGTATTGATTGAATTCACTGTCATATATGCATGTGCAAAAATATATTCGTATGAACACTTCAATAGAAGTACATAGAAATGCAACATCGATACTTGAACGAATAAATTCAAACAATTATTCACTGGATAATAGAATTGGAAATGATTGAATGTTTGAATTCAATCGAGGATAATATTTTAGAAAATTCCAAAGCTCTGTTTGAGATTATTTTTTGTTTATATATTTCGTTGATTTATATGTATTTATAGTATTGTTTATGAATGTTAATTACACTGACGGATTGTTAATCAGCGTATGTGCAATGATTTATTATTCATATTAGGATGAATATTGGAAGCGTAATATTATCAGCATACTTATGAATATTCTGTTCATCATTTATGCAAATGTAACTGTATATTGTGAAGAGTATATACACAGTGTATAGATTATTCTTGCTAATAATTCTAACTTTGCTCTACATTTTAATTTGAATAATCGATTGGTCATCAACAGTCGATCTGAGGATATTGTTTGGAAATCGTGTCTAATACTGATTATTCATGATTCATTTCAGAAGAAGAAAGTGTAACGAGTTAATATTTGAATTTGTTTATGGAAATGATTCTGTGACGGGAGGAATTTCTGAATTCATTTTCTATTTTATCTTGTAATAATTCATGGTATTTGTGTGATCACTAAAATGTAATTTTCAATTAATTTTGATACAGTTACAGAATTTTTTTTTAAGTCATGACTAAATTTTCATTTGAAAAGAGGATGACGTTATTTTTTTTTGTTTGGCTATTTAAATATTTTATTTTTGGGTTATTGGATTTTTGGAAATTCAGAGTTGAAAGAATCAACAAAGAATTTTCAAATTTTTTTCATTTATTTTATTTGTCAAATTCCGTAATAAAATCCAAGAATTATTAGCTTCCAAGGAAGCTGAAGTCACTTGCTTTCCGCACATTGACACTATTTTAGAATCATTGGCCAGCGGATGTTCTAAATTTATACGAAAAAGAAAAAAATATTAAAAATAAGAGAGGGTTTGAGAGAAATGGCGAATACTCAATTATTGGGATTTCAATTTGGACATTGCAAGTTCACGAACAAAGAAATGTATATTCCGCATTCTATTTTTTCACACAAGTTAAAGCAAAGAGTTGAAACAAATTCGAAACATTCGATCAATGTCCATTTTTATTTTCTAGTGCGATCAATGTTGAATTGCGTGCAGAAAATATCTGAAATTCCAACTTTAGAGGAAAAACTGAATAAATAAAGAAAGATTGGTGATGCTTCCAAAATAGCTCTTGACTAACAACTCACGTGCGATTTTTTCTGACGTCAATATTATTGGAGAATGGATTCTGACGTAATAAAACATACAATGACGATATTGAAGATGACGTGAGCACAAATGTGAAAATTATTTTCGCTTCATCTCGACAAAAATAATTTTTGTATACGAGCATCTGTCGTATTCGTGACAATTTTAAAATTACCGTCTGACTATCACTTTTATTATTCATCATGTAACATGAGTACATTCTTCAACGGAAATAAAAAAGAATTCACTACCAATGCTAAAAAAATTATGAAATTCATACAGTTGAATTATATTGAATTATTTCAATGACAGGAGTCTAGACTGTAGGGAATAAAATATAAAAAATGATGATTAATCGACCTACTATTAAATAAAACGGGTGTGAGATTACGGAAGAATAGTGTACTACAATCTATTTATCTCAGCCACACGCAAGAGGATATGTGACATTGAACTTAACTCGGTAATAACCATTGACCATGGTCAATTTGCTGTCATCACACGACTGAAGCAGAGGACATCGCATATTATACATCTAAAAAATACTTGCATACACATACTAACAAATGAAGTGAATGATGCTTCATACTTCATTCAACATCATCACACTTCACCCTAGCCATCCGTTTTTACTTTACTTTACTAACTTTACACTTCATCTACGCTTGAGTGGATCATCTCGTTCACCACTTGCAATTTTCTATACATTCCTATCATGTTGAATGTAAATGTCCTACACGCTCCCAAAAAAGGAATGAAAAAAATTCCACGTCCATATTCATTAAATGATGAAAAAGTATAAAACCAAAAAAAAAATGTACACTCACCAAGAAAACAAGGAAACAACAAATGCCAGCACATTGACCTCTTCATTTTCCGTCACGTAATCCACTGTCTCCAATTAAATCACATTCAACCCACGTGGACAAACTAATTTCAGATTTATTTCTGTGCGTATGTTTATCTATTTATCTTCGTTCATACAGATATATATGAATGGTATGCGACTGACAGAATGGTGACACTAGAAATGCAACCCGATGTTTCTCGCGTTCTCAGGTCACGCGACCATTTGGTTTGGGTTAAAGGCCGTTCGCGGTGAGAGTACCGAGAGCATCCAGTGTCTAGCAGTCGCGAACAACGTTGCGATTAATGTCGAGCGAGACGACAAACAGAGATAGACAGAGTCCCTGCAGTATTTTTAGAGCACCCGCACTCTTTCACTCTCACATTCTATCTCTCCACCGCCTATTTACCACTGCCGATTCAGCGGCATATAATATATTGCAGGTTTAGGATCCATGATGTGATACTCAGACAGAAAGATACTGGAGAAGTGGTGGAAGTACAGTAGCAGTTGAATATTGAATGATGGTAGAGATTCTACGTTGTATACTTAGATATACTATAATAAACATCAGAGTGATGATCCGGAACACCGCAGGCTTTTTACTATTTAAGTACCCACTTTTATGTCGACACTGTATCTCAAGAGCTTTTATATAAGACAATAAACTTATGGTTACTATTTTTTGTTCATATTCTCCTATAGAGAAGAGAAGAATAGAAAAGGGGATCTTGAACTCCCGAGATCAATGGATTCCGCTTTCAAGAAGATTGTTTGAGCGGTGGAATAAAGGAAAAAAGACTTTGGCAAGATAGTTGATTTTAATTTAGGTCACAAATTCCTCCTTGTCAACACTACGGATTCTCATGACCTCAGCTTTTGAGTATGTGGTCACAAGGTCATATAACAATGTGGAGAATGAGTGGGCGGGTGCGACAGAGAAACACTGGTGATTCTCAGTTGAGTTGATGTGTTTATATGTGTTACGCAGTTTGATCGTGCTATGCTTAATGCATGAAGGCCTTTTCCGGGTTCATGTTGTGGTTAGATTATCGTACGATGACGGTCAGAAAGCTTCTACGGGATGTTTACTTCGAACTCCAATAACATTATCTATCTAAAGTATCGATGGGCGCCCCGACAGCACGAGTACATAGATACCACCGACGTTTTCCTATAAAGATATTTTGGTGTATTTTTCTTTCATTTTTTCTCTAAAATGTAAACTTCCATTATTAGTTGACATGACATAGTGACACGCGAGCGTCATGTGTCATTTCTAACATGTCAACTGTAGTATTAATTCTAGCAATGATAAATATCACCTGTAAAAGCTGTTTCAGAATTTTTCTCATTGATGTTCTTATTTTAATTCTTATTTCATTTCTTTTCTATTCTTCCCCAGATTATATTGGTCCCCGCTACTGCTTTGTGACGATCGTTAAACCGTAATTCACAATGAAACTTTTTATCCTAAAGATGTAAAAGTTTTGGATAAAGTTGTATTCCACCGATCGTCGTCGTTTTCCTTTTTCGCAATTATGTAGAGGAAGAAAGGAAAAGGAGTGAACTCGAGGCAATGTTCTTATAAACTCTTGAATGATAAATTTTATCGATACGACGCAAGCAAGATTGACTTTGTGGGGTCATACGTATATGCACAAGTAAGGTCAACTTCTGGAGAGCATCATATCCTTTGAAGATTCTGGAGTGGGTAAGTAGGAGTTGGTTCATTTGGAATATGAAAGCGGGCCGCGACCTCTACCATCTATTAGCTTTTGCTTCCTATATAGCGAATGGTAGTTTACTTAATAGCTCGGACCATTACGAAATGTACAGTTGGTTCAACTGATTGGAGGGTTGCGCACATCAAAATTGAAACTTCCACCCAAAAACCCTTTTACCCATTAGATGATAACCATTCCATTATCCTTCGACAGGCAGCAAGACCTTTTTAATTAACTAAATGTACTTCATTCACAATTTTGTATTATCTTGATTAATTTACTGAGTAGTGGGAAATACTGCATGGAATTGTTTTGATAGAAAGGAGGAAACTGGCATTATATATTATCAATATTTATTTAATTCATCGATAGTATGTTAAAAGTAATAATCACATAAAATTATTTGAATTAAAATCATGTTATTCAACTACGTTTTTTTTTCTTTTTCATGGTGTTTATATATTTACAGAGGTTCAATGCATTTTTGTTTATTTGTTTGTTTTATTATTAAAAGGTCCATCATGTTGCACTTTTTCATTTTATTTTTATTTTTTTCAACGTATGCGTGTATTTCAACATTGAATATATTTATATATATCATTTATGTATATATTTATAATATTTATATTTAAGTTTATTTATTTCTTCATTTTAACTTATTTATTTCCACCATGTATTCACGCACTCTATTATGTTTGTTTCGTAATTTTCTCCTTATTATCTTATGAAGAATGCGGCAAATCAATGGAAACATTATTGAGACAATCAGACAATTCATACAATCTTAAGATACACACTCATACGACTGATGAAATCGTTTCATGAAAAAAAGAGAAAAAAAAAGGTAAATTGCTCTAGATTACAATAATAAATTATTAAATATCTATTCACAAAAGTATGTATAAACTAATTCATTTCAATTTTTTTATGCTTCATTACTATCATTTTTCCCTCTGTATTATTTGATATTTAACATTATATATATTTTCTTTATCCCCTCTCGTTCGCCATTCATACCTTGTAAAATTGTAGTGATTAGTTTTTTCCTTTTGATCGAACATGTATATTTTATGCTTGCTCGATAAGAAATAATTATTTTGCAACAGAAAGTAAAAGATTAAAAAAACAAAAAAGGACATATTAAAGTGACTTCTTATGATTGAGTATTGGATATTGATAGTTACAATCATTTCTCAAGAAATCTTCTTTTAGAACATAATGGCAATTTTGCTTTTGTTATCATCGGACATATCTGTCAAAATCTTTGTCGAATAAAATGGTAGACACTGTGTGTTAACGTGTATGTGTATATCTAACGGAATTTTCGATCAACAACCAATTATTATTTTCTTTCAATCGAATCTTCGAAACGGTATGTCATGAGTTTTCACTTCTGTTGATTAAATGCAATTGAAATGAGTATGTATCAAGTGCGCGTGTGTGTGTATGATTGCATGTTATTTTACAAAGCATTCATTCGTGACATATTAATGTACGGAATATTTTGCACTATAAAAATGCAATTATTAGAATTATCAACGTATTTTATTAAGTAACATTTGGGCCATGAAAATCATTCAAATATTATTTGTATTTGGAAGTACTCGACAATGAATGTACGAAACGATGAAAAAACAGAACGGAATTTAAAAATCGAATCGTGAGATGAAAATTAAAAACATCACTAATTTATTTTTAAATGTTCAATTCTTCTCTTCCCACTGTGCAGTTGACAGTGATTATCATGACCTTGTTTTTTCATTATACCTCATCTTCGATTGAATTTTATTTTTTTCGTCAGTATCTCATTGAATACAATCATATAAATACAATCAATTGCTTCTTTTCATTCGTCTATCCATTTTCAAATAGATCACGACTTCCGTTTAATACATTTTGCTATCGGTTCTTCTTTCCTTTTATTATTATATATGTACAAATTATTTATTCTCATCCTCATCATTTTCTCGCACTTCCCGCAAAATCAATAGCTACATTATTGCGCTTATCAATTTATTTGGTTACACACACATTCACATATACACATATATATATGTGTGTATATTGAGGCAGTTGATTTGAATTTTATGTGCAGCATTCACTAATTTTTCGTACTCTCGTCGAGCTGGGGTAAGATATGAATTATCAATTAGAATGGATTCGTTTTACTCCTCAATTCTCTCTCTCCTCCTTGCGTTTCACCCTGCTCTAAATTATCCTTTCAAATATAATTGGATGAAATTTGCAACAATAAATTTGATAAATATCGATCTGAGCATATATATTGTATGGCATATGATAAGTGTATTTTGTTTCCCGCATAATATCATGTGATTGTTTTTTTTTCTCGCATGTTTGTATGACAAAAAGTTTCATTTTCAAGTTAGTCGAACAAATTATATCGGGTGGAACCAAACAGGATCATATTTTCGTTCCGCTGCATATCTAGAATGTGTATATGTATACATATATATATATATATTTTTCTTTCATTATGTAGTTCGAAAATCGCGAGCAAAACCGAAAGGCAATTACTTTTGATACGCGAAGGAACACTTGCGTGAGAGAGGTAAAGGAAGAAAGAGAAATAGATAATAAGCTAAATTGTGAAAAATGTCAACCATTTCCATGTTCACAGTCGTAATGAATGAATGTTTTTTTTTGCTTTTGTATCTGAGTGCATCATGTAATTGAGCTTCAAGAATTATTGTTTCATTATTCATGTTCATCCAATTATAGGATGAATTACTGTGATCACACACGCATTTGTTTATTTCAATGTTAATGTGTATACTTATTCCATTTTTCGAATAAAAAAGCACTGATGTAAGAAATCAATCGTAACTATTAGGAAACAGGTAGATAATCCACAAACCGCAGATGAGATTGATTGTGTTTAACTTCCCGATAGGAAGTTATTGTTTTTACCCCGAAAATGAAAAGTCGAGTTTTTCATAGATCTCGACGTTTTAAGACCTCCTGAACATAACCT
>JAPYZF010000211.1:0-141821 GCA_030523045.1 Meteorus cinctellus | reverse complement strand
AAAATTAGTTCTCTTCACGGAAATAGAACTCATCTTTTCAATCATCAGTTATTTTTCTCGACTTTGTCATTCATTTATTTTGAGTTCTTCTTTTAATTTCTCTACTGTCCAATGCAAATATTTATTGGAATTCATCATATTTTTGGATCTACTTTCAAAATATGCCGGGTTTCGGGACAAGCGACTTTGCTGCCCTCTGCCCTCAGCTTCTCATGTCCGGATCCCCATTAGATCTTACTGAATTGGTTTTGATATATTTTAAATGAGAGAATGAATTTTAGTTATTTCGTAATTGAATCAACTAATGCTTTGCATACAACTCTAAATATCAGTTTCGTTTAAGAACGGCGCGTCATGCCATCTTTTATTCGAACGAGAATTCCCGCGGTTCCGAATGCGCGCCATAACAATCCTCCATTAGTGATTTGGATCTCACAATGATCATTTGGGTGAGGTAATTTTCACAATTCATTTTATAATAATTCTTTTAATCGAAAAAATAGTTGATAATTCGTATCAAAAATTTGTTCTTCATAACATGAATACATTGAGTATAGTTTATAGGTTATATTAAAGCCAAAAATCTATGTTTCGATACGGACTCTTCGGAGCGATTGGAAGAGTCACTCCAAAATTTCTGGAGTGAACGAGGATATCTTTATATTAACATCTTTCCCATCAATAAGTGGAAAACATTTAATAGCAACATAAAAGAAGCATTTAAAAATCATAACCTAAAACCAATCGTTATTGGTTGGCATCGGCAGGTAATTTTTTCCACTGATTTTACTATTTCTTGAATTACAGATATCCTTCAATGATCAATCGCCATAAATATATTCTGCTAACTATGATTCAACAATTCAGTGATGCAATGATGTGGGAAGATGCGGCGATGCCACGTAACAAATACATGGCTAAGTCACGTGGTGAGTATCTAATTATCATAATTATCAACATCTAATTACAAACAGTCCATTTATTGGAGATATAAATATATGCATGTATGAGTAACAATTACAACAGTTCATTTGGCAGAAGTTCCGCCCTCATATTTTTATATATACACGTATTGAAATATTGAGCATTATTTATCCAAAGTATGATATGAATAAATGTTCAAAAAATATTTCAATGCTCAATATTGGAAATTGGTCAATTATTTTTGATGTCGTAACAGTAAAAATCTTGTACAGATAACAGTAAATTGGTAGAATTTTTGTCTTCTATGTATAAACTTGATTTTGACTCGTTAAAAGATATAATACGTATTCAAATAAATTCATTTGTTTACATCTATCTCATTCATGAGAATGTGTTCGGATACATCGTAAAAAAAATTGGCAGAATACACAGAACTCTTCAGTGTCTGTGTTTCAATGCACCAGTCAGCTAGATAATGTGTGTCACAGTATAAAATGCAAAAATTGTTTCATTGTGCTTTCATAGCACCCAGACAAGAGTTTAGGAGTAATAATAATACTGAGTCTTTTCAAAAGGGCGAATACGACAATATGAATAAATATTGTCAGTCAAGTCAGTCAAGTCCACAAAGAAGTTGGCATCATTCCCTCGACTGTACTTGCAGCCGGTGTTAAATTTTCATCACATAGAAATTTTAATGGTAAATCGACCAAATGTCCCTTAACCTTTTTTAGCATTTCTTGAGCAGCTTCAGTATCAGAATGACATAATGGTACGGCATTCTGATATAATTTCAAGTTTGAGAAATTTGTGGCGGCGTCCGATGGTACGCAATGAAATACCTCTTCAAATATATCGGTATTCTGTTTGCTACGTTTCTTCCACACCCCCATATAGAATGATCGTCTTATCGGATCATCTATATTGATTTTTTCTTTTGACCACAACAATCCTAAATGCTCACGGAATAATTGCTTTCGCAATGAACCAGCAAATTTTCCACATGGATATGGAACAGAATTCATTGTTCCATTATTAAATTCTTGATCATGAATAATAACTGCAATTTCGCTATCTCTCGTAGCAATCATACTCCTATCATTAATATTAGCCGACCCACAAATAACAATTTTATCATCAACAATGAGTAATTTACTATGAACATATATTAATTCAGTAACCACAGTGCCGTTAAGTAATGAATGTGTTCGCAAACCGTGAAATGTTATATATTCACTTGGATCATCGATACCAGCATCAATCAATCTATTCAAAATTGCATCTCTGCCGCGTGATATGGATGTATAATTCCAATGTGCTATTGCATGAAGTGTGGTGCCAGTTGGCCCGCCAACTTCACCCTCAAATCCTGGGAGCAATGGCATCACGACTATAACTCGAAATATCGCACCTTCTTTGTGTGCACGTAAAATCCTCCTCAATAATGTCTCCCCAATCTGGTTCCTCACACCATGACGATCAACTGTCGCCAATGTAATGAAAAATTGATTTTCAATATAAATATATTTTTCGGAATTGGTGATTGTATTGATGTATGCCTCGTGAATGCTTTGCTCAATGGTATCAGAATCGAGAAATCCTGCGGACCAAGAGCTCACCGACCGTAAGACTTGACATCGGACGTTGTGTATGGATTTTGTTGGAATAAATGGAGCATAACTTGCACAATTTTTATATGATTTCGGGAGTAAAAATGGATATGTTGAATTCATCTTAGCTTTCTCCAATTTAATGGCATTCCAACGTTGAATGAAGTGGCGTGCAACATCACGAGCTGATGCACCTTGTACCATAATGCCAATGTCATGCCACGGCATACGCGGTGTTGTGCTCCTATCCACAAGATCCTGATACGGCCGTTCGAGATCAATGAAGTCTTTCACGATTATATTTGTATAATCTTTACCTAACCATAATTTGGCTGCACCTGGTAGACCCGACAATATATTTGCATTATTTTTCAATACATCCTCAACGTCAATCGGCTCATGCATAATCGCAGTATCGACTTCATCCTCATCATCACCCACAATAATTTCATGTGGATTGTACACCATATTAATAAATTCTCGACGTTTCAACTTAACATTCTCCTTGACTCTTTCCACAGTCGTGATTGCCATACCGAATAAATTTTTTCTCTGCATATCAGGTGTAATACACTTCACATTTTTATTTTCTTGAATTGGTAGCAGTAAGAATGGATCATTCATTTCGTCTTGTGGTGTCGGTACAGAATAATTTCTCTCGGGTATTGGAATAATTGGCAAGCATCCAGTGGTAGTCATTGCAATTGTATTTGTTGCAATAGCTAATGGTAACAATACGTGATCGGAAACGCGAACTTGAACAGTTCGTTTGCTGCTAGTGCTTGTTATTTTCCCTTTAGTCGGTATATAAATACTTGATTGATGCACTGATCCTAAATCAGTTAATCGATGTTCATTTGTGTCCCAACGTCCATAACACAAATCAATTCCACCTAAAAATGCCAATGTTTGATCGACGACAACAATTTTTTCATGATGAGCCCAAAAAAATATGCCGGCACGTGCATGATCTGGGTGACGGAAGACTTTTATGTTTTCTGAATGACCTGCAACTAATTGTTGCTTACTATAGTAGCTATTTATTCCTAAGGCGAACTCGAGTTCTTTGTAGATCATCACAAATATTTTTACACCACTTTGAGCTTTTCGTTGTAAAATTTTATCCAAGCGCCAGTAATCACCATTTATTATTGGCCGTTTCATATAAATCTCAGGCGATAGCCACCAATCAGCAATGAATATTTCTTCATTCGCATTCTCGAGTGCATCGGCAATGGCAGACATGTAATCTGCACCATCAACGAACCATGTAGCTTGTGTAGGAGAACGACAAGGGGCGAATGAATGATGTGGATTTTCTTGAATGAAAAGCTTTCCTGAAAGGAAGTAAAGCATTTGGTTCTATTCATATATTAAATTCGTAATGGGAATTATTTGTGCATTAGAAATGACTTCTTACCTTGATTATTGGCAACCCTTTGAATAAATTCCAACCACTCTTTTGCTTTTCTCCTGGTCCAACATTTCAAAACAATATGTCGACTGGAATTCATTATTTGTAGGCCATTTCGCAAACCCGTTGCATACATTCCAGAACTCACTTCGAATCCATTGTCCATCAATATCACTGATTTTATTGTTCCGTCTTTGGGTCGGATGTATGCAACAAATGTGTCTTTGACAACAAGATGTCTTGTATGCCACGATCCACATAAACTTGTACAAAAATAATTGCAATGCATGCAGCACATGTTCTCTAGTAATCCAAAAAAGAGACAGCCTGGTCTTGCACTTGAACCAGTTCTTTTTAAAATTGTCGCCTCTTTACCTTTATCTCCTAGATCTTCAATGAATGATAAATGTGATAACTCCATAAAACTGATCTGTTTACACAAATAGAGAGAAGAAAATTATCAAATCATTCGTTTCGTGTTATTGATGATAGAAAATTGATTCTCACCGTTTCTGGATGACGTTTGTACATATCAATCTTCAATAAATTACTCAAGTAATTTTCCAGTACTCTCATTCGATGATTTAATTGTTCACAGCCTACTAAGCCATCAGGTTTATTTGGGAATCTGAACAATAAATACAAATTAGATGAACTCGATATAATGAAAACATATTATTCTCTTGAATGATATTCGATATATGCATACCTTGGCAATGCACCTCTCGATTTTTTCTTCGCTTTAATTTCATCCATATTCTTCAAACTATTTCGCCTTTCGCGATGTCCTTTTGTTGGAAATGGAATATTTAAACTCGCTCGATATATTTTCAATGCATTATGCAAATTTTGTATATGTTTATACCGTCTTTTGATTGTCCAGGTAAATGGACCATGTGTAAATTGAATTGTATATAAATTAGGATTCAATGGATGTGTCGTAACACTTCTTTCAACATCAATAATTTTTACTATCACATCTTCACATGGAATAAATACATTGTACTTTTGGCTTTTGAATTTCACAGCTGGCGAATGAATTGTCGAGAACGGTATTACTTTAACACAATCCTGATCTTTCTCAACATGATTACTATCAACATGACTGATACCATGATCATTTATCGTTAAGTCTATGTCCAGTGAATCTGGCACACCAAGGTCATCATCATACTCTGAATCGTGTGACATTCCACCTTGTTCATCATCATTTTCATCATTTCTATTGTCATGACTATTATTCATGTCATTGTCAGGTTCGTTATCAATGTGTGCCATTGTCAAATTTCATCAAATAAGGAGAAAATGATGAAACAAAAAATAATAACTCAACGTTGAAATATAATCTGAAATCAAAGGAACTATTGTTAAAGAAATAATCATTGATATTCTCATGATATATAAGATTGAAACAATAGGTAAAATGATTATAATTATAACGAACAATGTGCAAATGATGAAGGAGATATTAATGTTCTCAGACGTGAGATGGCACACGTTATCAAAAATTATATTATTTCATTTCACGATAACTGAAGGAAAAATAAATAAAATAATACTGACATTAATTGAATTCAGTTCCAAATTTCAAGGATACCCACTTTGATCAGGTCGATGTACATGCGTACGAGGATGAACAATATGTTTATATTATAAAAATAATATAAACTATGATTTTGGTGTTTTTTTTTCTTTGAGGTTAATTCCATGGGTCGTTGATATCACATATTAATTCATTTATTTCGGCCACATCCGTAATGCCCGTGTTGACTGATAGACGAATAGGATTAAGATACTATCACGTTTGGAAACTAAATTTATTGTCGTCACAAATAGTCACATGGTGGGTGATACAACACATTGTAAAATATTATGAGTACACTCATACTACTACTACTACTATGGAAAGACACTAAAAAAAATCTGACGTTTAAGTTCTGCTGTCATTATGACAGGTAAGGGAATTCTTTTCTTACTAAACTTTCTCTCTTTGTTACCGATAATGGTTGAACACTGCCAAGGTGCGTGACAATTGGTGGATGATAAGATAGATTCCTACGTTTAGATAAACTTTTGTCTGGTTGATTGTTGGATATTTTATTTTGGAATGTTATTCAGTATGACATTATACGGCTTAATTGATATTATAATGTTTTCATAAGTAGAAATTGATCTGGAAAGAAAGACTTTCAGTTTGAATATATACTTTATCATGGATGTTTCTATTTGTATATTTTTTTTTACTGTGGATACTAATTATATTTGTAGGTCAGTATTGAAAGCATATTGGTTTCATTTACTTCTTCATTTGAGTGTGTATTATATATTATGACGTTTATCGCTGTGTGTTTCAATTAATTCGCAGTTTTTATATGATCATTGATGCGCAAGATAATTATTCTATGAATGTATTTATGTGTGGAGAACTGTATTGTTATTGAAGAGAAATTTATAGTTTCTTAAAGATTTATTTCTAATTTTTTTACCACAGCATAATGTTAAACATTGAAGTTTTTTTATTATATTTATTCTCGTTGTGGGGTGTCATGAAAAGTTTTTATGTCTTCAAAGAAGATTGAATTTTTATTTCAAACAGGTTCAATTAATTTTGTTTAACTTTTGTGGGCAGTTTGAGATAGAATATTTAAATATTCCGAATGATTGAATGATTATGAAAGAACTGATTTGAAGAAAAAAAAATTGACATTTAATGGTCACGTATATTTATTTTTCACCTGTCACTTCAGTTCTATGCTGAGAAATTTGTCGCTTACACATATTAATTTGTAGTTGATGACTGTTGTGTTATAATTATGCATGGACCGAATGTGCAAGTGGAAATATTCGTTACAAGTCAGACATTGAAGATGTTCGTGTTTCTCGTGTCGTTATTTTTCCATTGCACTGCTTCTGGTATTTCCTGTAAATTATTGAGGTATCAATTGACAAGTAGAGGATCATTTTGTAATTACATATTTTTACACAAAAAGGAAAGTTATTTTTCTTAATAATTGTACAGTTTGTCTTTCACTTTGATAAAATTAAATTCAAATGCATATATGAATACTTTTTTTTATAACTCATCAAAGTTGACACCGATGAAGAAATATGTTGAAAACTACGAATATATTTTTTTCTTTACTGACCGAGTTTTCAATGTACAATTATACTTGTCAAACAGAATATTCTTGGCTTTTGTAAGAACACTCAATGTCATGGGAAAGCGGTGAAGCTGATGCGTAACGGTGTATGACCTGTCACTAAAATATTTTTTTTTGCTATATCCTATTAGAATATTAAATTGAATTAATTCTCACATATGAATGAAGCTCAGCCTACAAATTATGATTTCAATTCGAGTTATAACACAGCAATAAGATTCTATATATAATTTTCCCATAAATAATGCACAGCAAGAATTATTCTCACCAGAGACGTCTAAAAGTCAATAGTGAAAATAATGAAGAATTTTTCATATTATAATCTGTGTGATCCTTCCAACGTGGTCAAGCATCGATACGCTCCAGCGCAATGCAAATTATCAATAGGGAAAAACTTTTGCTGTGAGTCGCAACAACAATTATGGTACTGTCGATCGGTTTCGCTTTTTCCAGTTATTACACAAATTCTTTAATTCTATTGATGGGAAACATCTCCAAATGGCTACAAGCATGGAATCAATTTTAAACAAATCAATTTCTCTCTTGAGAAAAAAATTCTGTGAAAACATCTCTCATATTGGCATTTCAGCGACAATTCAACATAGAAACAATTCATTTGTCCATCAGTAAAAATTCGTACAGTTTTATCATAAGTTGATGAACATAATTTGACTTTGTTTTCATAAATACGTGTGAGTGTGCGATATTATTGATAGCACCATGATGCGAACGTAGTTCTAATGGTCATCATGTTGGCCAAGTAATAGCAAATATAATCCAAATATTTCTGGATAAGAAATTATTATGCCACTGGCAGATCAAGTAAACTGACCAATCGATTGGATAAGTATCGAGCTCGAGTGGACTCGTTGAGATCGTGTGTTAATGCTCGGCGCCTGAGGGGCTTATCGCGACCCGGTCCCCTATCCCCACCTTGCAAAGCTCAGGTGTTGAGTGGTGGGGGAACGAATGGGACTAAAGTGGGGCTCTCGTTGGTAGGGCAAATACGATACGAGCGAAAGGGAAAATACTGCGGTTTGGCGTACGTTTACTTTTTGTTTTGTTGGTTTTTTTTCCCTCTTTGCTTTTACTCTCTCGACCTCCCTCTATTTTAATTTACCTCTCTCCCTCTGTCTTTTCCCTCGCCAGTTCCTTACTCGTTTCGGCCCCATTTTATTCTTTCATTCCTTTTATTTTTTTTTTTTTTTGACATAGCCAACAACGATCAAGTTTCATTTGCCTTTAAAACTTCGCTGATCATTGTACACTCGCGACCGGCAAAAATGAACAGTGGCGCGTGTTTTTGAACGAGTAAACTTGTACGATCATACTGTTCTCATATAATATAAAGCAATTTTCTATTCATTCAAGTTCTTTTGACGTGAAAAAGAATTTTTAATGAATAATCAGATAATAGGAATCGTTTCGAGTGCTGTGATTTGTATGTTTGATTAATTACTTTCGGTTTTTATATTTATTCAACGAGTGATTGTCGTTAATTGTGATATGTTTAAACTGGATTAGAAGCTGTTCAACATTAAAGGTGAGATTTGTTAATAAAATTTGTAACAAAAGGATTGCTTCATACATTACTGGTTACGGTTAAGAGTTGTAGAGGAAAATTAACGAGTTTGAAAGGAAAAATAATTTCGTCCGCTCATTTAAGTTGTCTATTAGAAACGCCAGTGCTAATCTCTCGGCACTTGTTGGGATATTAAACATAAACAAAGTTTTGCACGTTGATAAAAAAAATGGGAGAGAAAAGAAAAATAAAAACGTGCCACTAGTTCCACGAGTTTGTTGCCAGGACAAAATGGACTTGGTAGAATATTAAGTGAGCGAATGAGATTAACTGACCGTTCGCTTGTTCTCTCTCTCTCTCTACCTCTCGATACTCCACTTTCACAAGAATAAACTCATATGTTTCAACCAGATGTTGTTAATAATATTACATGAAAATGTAAATTTATACAAATTTATTTTTTTCACTAAAAATATCTTCATCATAGTAAATATTTTAATTTTGTCATTTGTTGAAATAAATTCAACAAACTGTGAAAGCTGCATTGATTATCATAATTTTTATCTTACATTTGTTTAATCAATTAAAAATTTGAAAGTAAAAATATTTTGTGGAATATTAATTAATAACTGCGTGACAAATTGTTCGTGTTTATACTTGTTTGGATGGTCAGGAACGGAATACAAGATTAATATTGAAGAGTGGGATCATTTTCTTGAATGAAAAGATTCCTAGTTGTATATAAAGATTTACAACTGGTTTCGATTCGATTACCTTCTCCAATAACGGTTGTTTGTGTAGGTATATAATCCGCGGAAAATAATACAAATAGAATTCTTCGTTCATCTTAATCCTTTCTCCTGTTTGTTCTCTATCCCATTTTCTATTTACATCTCACTTACTCGTTTCAATAGAAACTGAAGTCACGAATACAAAACAAATAACAAAATTTCAAGTCCAAGGTCTCATCATTGAACTCATTTTCCCTATTCATCATTATATCTATTATAAATTTAATGATAATTCACACAATTGTTTTTATTCCTTTACCCAATTATTTATTTATTGATTTCAAATGAGTTTCATTTTGGTCCCATTTATTTTTGAAAGTGACATTAAATAAAATGTTTATAATTTACAGAATGGCGAGGTGGTCTTCGTGGTTTGCGGCGTCCCTCGTATTGGCTCTGCTATTTGTCACGAGTGACTGCTTGCGCGGATCCAACACCCATGTAAGTGCACCTTGAATAAATATAAATATCTATTGAAAGTGTATGTAAGTATAAGTAAAGATTAAGTGTATTAATTGGGTGTGAACAACCGGATGCCCTGAAAATTAATTACAATATGCATTTTAAAGTAATTTTCTTTCTTTCAATGGCCGTTGATTTATATATACATGCATGATTTTGTTTAATTCAATCAGATATTCATATACGGAAGTGAATATAGGTAGAAATATAAGAATTTACGTAATAATCCAATGAAAAATACGTTTGTCTAATTAAAAGAATGCAGGCAATATTGAATATGATTGGAAAAACGAGTAAAGTCCGATTTCATTTTTATTATTAAGTATAGGAAATCGCTGGTTATGTATTTTATCATTATGTCAGTATAGGCAATAATCTTGTCTTCTTTATTCGCTTGTCATATTCTCTACACATGTGTATTTGTGTACGTCTGTACATACGAACATGTAGACCCGTCACATTATTTATCCCACTGTACTCTTCAATTTTTTTTCTCTCTGCTCTCGAGTCTGGTCTACTACCAGAGAACATCACTTAAATGATGTTAAGAGCTTTCTCTACTTCGTACTTCATTTATCATAATATATATCTGGAATTATTCATCTTTCATTTTATTTTATTGTAACACAATTCATATGACTATTTTTTTGTTGCTTTTGTTTATTTAGTTTCTTCCTATTCCGCATTTTATAACGTCAAGTTTCAGCATTGTCATGAATAATTTCCCTCCATTTATGAATTAGGTCATAGATAAGTATGTGAATATTAAATATTGTACAGAATCTCTGTCGCATCTTTATGATGTGAATTTGAAAGGTGTTTCAATATGCAAACACATAAACTATCGATTGTAATAGTTTCCTTTCTCATTTTTTATATTTTTATTTTTATTATTTCCTTTCGTTTGTTTTTTTTTTTCATTTATTTCTCTTATATACAAGTTGTAATTATCGACTGACGTTCGATTTTAAATATACAACTCACGCGAAGTTTATGACAAGATATAGATGATTTTAAACTACGATCTGGAAATATATGGGATAGAATAAAGGTCACCAGTATCACGTTGTAATCGTCATTACCATGATGAAGATGTGGCATATATAAATCTAAATGGCAATTGACATGTGTAAAGAAAATTAGACAGAGGTGGTTATTTCATTTAATTTATCGAGTTCAATCGATATAAATATTCTCATAACAGAATTATAAATCCTATGGAATAAATTTTAAGTGAAAGTAAATATATTTCAACCATTCAATAATTCTACTGTTGATTAAGTAATTAAATTATATCACCGAATAGTTTGATTGTGATATTTCAAAAACACTTGAACAATTGCAGTAGAATTTTTTGTTGTTATATAAATATATTAAATGGGGAAATTAAATTGAAATAATGATGGACATTGTCGAAGGATATTTAGAAATGTTTGAATTATTTAATATTACTTTATCTACTAAAAACATTTATGAAGTATCTATGAATGCGATGGTAATATTGGTGTATATACTGAGCTGATATATACTTAATATACTTAAGAAACGATAATGTTCCACGCCTAGTCGCGCGCGTGCGCCACTTGCATTATGAAAAGATTTAATACAGAGTAGTAGGTAATATAAGAAATGTATCTACCACTCGTGACACTCCGTCACGCTGTATGCTAACCAGGACTTGACCCCATGGCACCGCGTACACTCCAGTGCTCACACGCGATATTTTAATGCTGTAGAATTATCATGAAAATGATAATTCGCCGAATTGATATTATAGCTTTATTTTGATTAACATTAATTTATTTTTTATAATTGTTTTTAACAGTATCATAACACTTTACTGTGTATACTTTATTTACAAAATACTTTGAAACACGAGAATAGAAATATTTTCTTGTGTGTTGAAGGTGCAATACAATTCTCGTTGTGGAAAGTAGATTGTTGGCTGATTATGTATATGAATGTATAGGTGGATTTGTGTGCTGTGTTTATACATTGTATGACTGTGAGTTGCGTTTGTTGATCCTTCATAAGCAGGTTTACTTGAGAGTTTACACATATCATTTCGGAATATTCGTATATCCTGTGTAGAATAATAATTTTATTTTTCGTTTACATATACATAAATTGTTTTTTGTTATTATTTTGAAATCATTTTATCATATTTTTATGCAATGATTTATATAAAATTTTTTTTGATATATGTCAAATGTGATTATAGATGTGAATGTATATATTTATAAAATTCTTTAGATCATTCAAAGTACTTCCTTATACGTAATGGATATTATTAATTCTTTTTTTTGCATTTCTATTTCATTGTTGTACAATGATACATAATATAATAATTGATTGTTGTTTAATGGACGTTTAGAGTTATTATAGTATTATATTTTATTATGCGATGGGCAATTGAAAATTGTCTCGTACGATGTAAGTTGAAAAATCCTCTCTCTTTTCAACGGCCCACACACAAATGCACATATACAGTAATGCACAAAGAACCCACAACTGCATATTTTATTTTATTATACTTACAAGATTAACAGTTGGGATATTAACTTTGATATTATGATACTCGACATTCTCGTTGCAAATCATTTTCATATTTTCTTCAATTGGTGCAAGGACGCAGTTGAATATATTTTTTTTTTCTCTATTTCACCGATTATTTATCTTTTGTTGTTTTTATTTAATATTTGTTATGGTATATCGTCTTAATACTGCGTCAATTGCGATATTATTTGTTGCGCTTCGTTGTCCTTCAATACTTATTTTTTCTTTCTCTTATTTAGAATAATAGATTCGACAATTTTTTCTTTTCCACTCTACTGACGTCAATTCTTACGTTTTTTGTCATATTTTTATATCATCAATGGCTCCACAGTGCAGTGTTGCATGAGAAAGCGGAAGTCAAGTGTTTTAGAATTATATAATTCTTCAACTTTTACGTGACTCTTATAAATAAATTTTTATCGACACCAATCTAATTTACCAATCACTATAGTAATTTTGTTTAATTTATTTGTTTATTTATTTGATTTTCATTACAAAAGTTGATGTATAAAAACATATATCAAACTTGAATTGATGCAAATTTCAGTGAACTTTATTTAAAGTATTCAACTGCAAACTGCTTTCATCATGATACTGAAGTGGTCTATCCCGCTCATCTCGTTCATAAAAGTATTGACATGTTCAACAAACATGAGAAAAAAATAGGATATGAGAAAAAAATAAATTGCATCGACAGACTTTCCAATACGATAAATTATTATTAAGTCCTTGCACTAGATGCCTCTTCTTTGCGAAACGTCCACTACATTCCCCACTCTTTAATTGACTTCTTTTCTCGCTATTTCGTTATTTTACCTTACTATTGCATATATTTATATATGAACGCAAATATAGATAGTCATCAGTTGGATGTAATACTCATTTTTAAGTAGTACATGAACACTTATGATCGTTCATTTTCAAGCGTTTGAGAATATTGGTACCAAATGGAAAATAAATTATTGACTTTAGAATGAAAATGAAAAATAAGATTGCCATTGTATTTGAATGGTCATGTAAATGAGCAGCAAATATTTAGAGACGTAAAGATAAATGTAGTTAAAAATGCGTGTGTGTATATTTTTTCCAAGTTAATTCAATAACGGAGCCACAACGCACTTGCATAATACGCAAAGAGAGTTAACGCAACCGGTTATGGGTTATTATGAGTTATGAGGAATCACAGTTGCTCTCGTCTTGACCATTTGCTTCAATTTATTATTCTTATTTTTTTTTTGCATATAGAAAAGACTTTAATCGATATATAATGTTGTATATTGCCGCGCTGCTGCGCGTAGTAACCAGTCGCGTTGGAAAGGATCTAATAAAAAAGAAAAACAGAACAAGAAAAAAAATGATACATTATAATGTGTAACAGCATATAGAGGTATTTGATGGAAATTTTCGCACGCATCGGTAGAACTTAGATGGTAGTTGTTTGTACGTTAATCGAAGTGTGATGGGATGGAAAATTAATGGTAATTTTAAAGTGAAATGATCATGTGTACATCATTTAAGTTTCCCTGGACGTTATAAAAAAATTTACGTCGAGATTTTTCATTCTGATGAAATATCTGATGGTATAAAATATTTGATTGGTTTATTCATCTTCAATAAATTGATTTGCTATGAATTGTAATATAATTGATGAATGAAAAGTTTCTATTGACGATTAAGAGAGTGAAGAGTATGTACGTGTGATTATGAGTATAGAAAGTGAATGCAAAAAGAGCATTGGAATGAAGATTTGATTTGAATTGAATTGTAATTGTAAGTGATTGTGATAGAGGTGCAATAGTCCAAGGAGTACACTTTTTTTCATTAATTCTTGTATATTTTATTTTATATTATGATTATAATGAACAAAAAACTCAGTATGACGTTGTGAAATGACATCGTAGATGGATATTTCTTGACAAAGTATATTGAACGGAACCGAAGATTATCGTTGTGTAAACAAGAAAACTAGAACAGTTTAAAAAATAATATTTTGTAATATTTATGATATTTCTTAGATTCAATTCATGTGGTATGTTGCAATCATGCATTTTACTTTGAGTAAGTTCATGTAGTCAAATTTATGCAAAAGCTGTTTTTTGGGTCAGAATTTTACTTTTCCGTCAGTTATTTGTTTGGATTTTTTGTGAAAGGACGTTCGTAACACAATTTAGCCCGGCCACGCCCTTGTTGAAACCTTGCAAACAAGTTTTGAATTTACATTCTGATATATTTCGCAACGATAATGATCTGCCAGTCAATAGCATCCTTGTTGCCGCCTTGAATAACATAATTGAATCTTTCGTTGAGTTATCAGATCGCCTCAGTTGTCCAACAACCGTATTAACATAATTTTTGTACACAGCAACAGTTGGATTTGATTATAAAGTAGTTATTCAGGACTGCTTTGGTGCTTTTCTATTCACATATTTATCACTTTTTTTTTAGCAAATAATTTTTCAGATCGTGTGTTGATATTTTGTCATAAGCTTTGCTATTTCTCTTACTTTTACATGATAATGCTTTATGCTATAATCCTTTAGCCAATGTCAGACATGGATAGAATTCATGTTGTGGATAACTCTGGTGTTTATCTGCAGTGTGTGAGATACACATATTATTTTTCTCGATATATTTACTGAGTTTGTTTGAATAACTGTCAGGATTCAATGGATCGATTTTTATATCTAATAAGAGCCTTGAAATAAAAGCAAAAACATTAGGTGGTTACAGGGTGTTGGCATTTAAGAATTAAAAATGTGTGAATTGTTGAAGAATTTAATATATATCTACATCAATATCGGTCATTCATGCTGTTTATTTTGAGCACCTCGAACACGAATATACATTTGATTGAGTGATGTGTGCGCAAATGCAGTTTGATTATGTTCCCTCAAATCTTAGAATAGTCAGTCATGTTTCTAGCAAATGGTGGTTGTGAATTGGTTTGGAGTAAAAAAATTCCTTGAAGATTTGGCTCAGCAGCGAATCCCATGAAAGCACTTGGATTTTCGTTGCAATCCACAGCTGGCATTCTTGGTGTGCATTTAGAAGCAGGAAATCCACGTCTATTGATAACTGATTCAGCATAATAAGCCCATGAGCGACGATGACTGCATGCATAATCTGGGAATTCACAACCTGGTTGAGATTCCCCTTGATTTGGATAGAAATCTACATGACCAATAGGTACTTCCATGCCTAAAGCTTTTGAATTAGTATGAATGATATCGGTGAATGTTGCATCAAATTGAGAAAGACGTTCATTCTCGGGTCCATGTTCAAACATGGGACCAGCTGGATCCAAGCCTGTTATTCTTCCTACCTATTGATAAATATATCAAAATTATCAGATGAGGACATATGAATACAAAATTTTTCTATCCTCTCGCATCAATACAAATATCAACCTTTCGTGGTGCTAATTCTTTGGCCATGAATCCGGCAACATGTGCACCCAGGCTGAATCCAATCACATGAAGTTCTGGCATGGAAATCGCGCTTTCCTCTGCCAACCATTTTATCATTTTGGCTACGTAGGGTCCAACGACCTTGACGTTGCGAGCAGCAGTTATGTACGATGGCGCAGCAGCAAGTTTGCCCCAATCGACTCGGATAACATTGTACTCACCACGAGCTAAATAAGCTGAAGAAAGTAGTGATAATCAATATGATGGATTCGTTCTAATCGGCGTAAATTAATTTTACTCACCATCACTAATAGTTTGACAGGATATGTCTGGTGCAGATTCTGCAAAACCATGGATGAATATGATTGTCTTTGCCACAAAATTGAAAGGACTCTTAGCAAGATTGGCTCCATCATTTAATTTTAATATATACGGTTCGGATGGATTCTGCCTGAAAATCATAAAGTTATGCTTATTTATGTCTGAATTGTGTGTTGGTCATTAAACATACTGATGTTGATGGTAATGTCAGTTGTGATATTACCTGGTGTGTAGATGAAATTGAACATCACGAGCAACTTGTACAGGTTTGCAATTGGAGCACAAAATCATTCCATATGGCATCTCCAATGTGACAGAGCCAACATCTGGAGCAAGAAAAATAATACACTAATGATATGAAAACTATAATTTTTATGTTCATGATAGTACACGTTATAAAACATCATATCAATCGCTAAGCTCACATTTCTGTTGCACAAAAGTGCATCCTAATTATTCATTTACATTTGAAAAGAAGAAGAAGAATAATAAAAACAATAATACGATTTGAAACGTGAAAAAGAACGTTACCTTTCGAAAATATCAGCAGGCATGTAAAAATACCAAAGATGTTAGGTGACATAATGTTCATTCTTGCGTTGACCGATAACTAACGAGGAGAAACAGCGAGTGATATTTCATGGGAAAGAGATGTGAGGTAGTCATGTTAATCTAAAATTTTGCGATTATCTTATATTTTATCATGATCTAGAGTATGTGAGGTCGGATATCATTTCTACTTGTTACACAGATAAGGAATGCGCTGTGGTTTTTGATAGGAAAGAAATGATTTATTAAATCACAAGAAATTTATTTTAGTTTCAATTTATTTTCACTTATCCAAGTATCAATGAAACATATGTAGCATTTCATCTTGTTACTTACATTAAAAACAGAGTTTGCTGCAATGCAATTCATTCTGTTATGTTAGAAACTGCTATTAGGATCAACATCAAAGTGTTTGGCAAATGGCCTCTCTGCATTCGTGTGTACCAAGAATACACCTTGATTTTTGGGATCAGCAGCGAATCCCATATAACCTGCTGGTGTTTTTTCGCAATCATCAAGAGTTGGTAATATTGATTTGCATTTGAAAGCAGGAAAACCATGCGGATTTAAAATTGACTCAGCGTAATATCTCCATGCGCGTCGGTGGCTACATCCAATGTGCGCATGCTTGTGAATACAACCTGCTTGCCACGATCCATTATTAGGGTAAAAGTCCGCGTGTCCAACATTCAATTTTATTCCAGCGAATTCAGAATTGCTGTGTATGATATCAACAAAAGTTGCATCCGTTTTGTCAATACGTAACTTTGGATCTGTCACATCGAATGAAGGTCCAGCTGGATCAAGACCAGTAATCCTACTGACCTATGAATGATTGTTGAAAATTTAAATGATTTCACAAATCATTAGAAATATACGAGAATGTACAGACCTTTATCGGTGCAAGTGCTTTTCCCATAAATCCAGCGACATGTGCGCCCAAACTAAATCCAATTACATGACATGAAGCTAAATTTAGGCGATAATGATGTTCTAACCATTTTATTAATGTTGCCACGTATTCCCCAACAGTTATGACATTTTTCACAGCATGAGGGTAAAAATGAAAAGGCCCTGCTGAGAGTTTACGCCAATCCACCCGAATGATATTGTAATGACCGCGTTTGAAATACGCTAATAATCAAAATAACCGTCTTTTATTTTCTGATTATATTATAAATTCGCTTTACTCACCATCACTTACTGTGTTTGGAAAGTTATCTGTTGCTGTGCCACCAAAACCATGAATAAGAAAAATTGTGTCATGCTTAAGACTGAAATGACTTTTACTAAGACTTGTATCGTTCAATTGAAGAATGTGAGGATGTTTGTCATTCTCTCTAGCGAAATGTTAGATATTTATTAATGATATTTATTAATATTATTGTTGAAACAAATTAATTTACTTGGTGTAAAGATGAAATGTGACATCACGATCAAGCACAATAGGCACGCATTCATCACATGAACCATACGGTTTTTCAACTTCGTATAATTCGGTGTCCCCAAGAGAATCTGTCACAAAACAATTAATCAATGTTCATTGCAAAAATTTTCACGATATAATTTACTTATTTATTTTATTTTTATCACGTAGAAATTATTAAATAGATTTGAATGTCAGAATATTATGTTACAATTCAATGATAAAAGTAGACTGAGTAGGGGATTAGCAGCGGCCAGTGTCATTTTAAGTTTCTAAGCGAAAAATTAGCAAACTAATTTCATAAAGCTTGACTGACAGCTATCAAATGGTTAGATGTGTTGGCATTTGAGTCATTGCTTCAAGATTATTTATCGCTACGTGGTATCGTCACGGCCACATTTCCTAACATTTATGAGCGATATTGGCGTGTGGTTACACACTGCAGTCATACAAACTGAGATATAATCTGACTGAATGTTAGAAAAATGTTTTTAGAAAAATATTATGTTATAGAAAAGAATTATTTTGAATTCGGTAGATTTAATTGAATGAAAATTGTTGATTCTACAGGCCTCTCACATTTTTATTTCACACGCCCTGTGAATAGATTGATTTGATCATCTCACGCTTCTTTTAATCTGTTTTTACCACTAAACTAATAATTAAACTATTATTTATTTGCACGATTCTTCACACATCTACTTGTCTATATAATTACGTATCTTCACCTTCAATGAAAACGTTATAGTATAGAAAATTGTGCTGGCTGTTGTTAATTCTAATCCGAATTTTTCTTCTACTAAGAATAGAAAAAGAAATAAATATATTTATACATTGGAAAAGAAAAAAAAACAGTGCACTTGGTAGAATTATCAGGATAGAAACAAGCATTGACTCGAGTGAAATATTCAAAGCTATAATATTAAAATTAAATTATGTGAAAACAATTCAACTTAGAACTATTATTGACTTTTGTCAGTGTAACCCATAAAACATGCAATACCCATAAAACTCGGTGAATAATTATGTATTGCGTCAATTGTTAATAATTTTTTATCTCACATAGTTTTTGTGTGTTCACAAAGATTCGTTATGAACATTTTTTTCATCACAAAAATTATATATCAACTTTGTTTTGTTATTTCAATACGAGAATTTAAATTTAGAACTGACACTCTTGAAATTTGTCAGTAACTTATTTAAATATATTCCCTGATGTTTATTGTTTTGTATTGACTTTATTATTCACCAATAGCAATTATATCATCAAGTACAGATGATATTTAAATGCCTTAATCTATCTGTAACGCAGACATGAATATTCTCTATTGCCTCTAGAATATTTCCCAGAAGTTAAAACTTCTATACAAAATATTTCTATGGATAATTTCCACACAGTTAAGTACAAATAATTGCGAGAACATTTTATGGTTAAATAAACAACTGAAAATGGAGATATGATTGAATTCTTTATCGATTGTGTGAGACGACGTTTGGCGAGATCAATATAAAAATATATTGTGTGTACATGAATTGTATCACGTTTTTAGTTTCTTTATCCTCAATGATCGATCAATTTTATTGATATCGAATAGC
Organism: Meteorus cinctellus; assembly: GCA_030523045.1. NCBI lineage: Eukaryota > Metazoa > Arthropoda > Insecta > Hymenoptera > Braconidae > Meteorus > Meteorus cinctellus. The sequence goes on along the minus strand of JAPYZF010000211.1, from coordinate 122,082 downwards.
AAGTTTACTTGTCCCGATTTGGACATCAACAAATTACCGGTTAGTGTTGTAATACCTTACAAAGTTCCTTATTCATCACCTTCACATTTTTCTACAAATTTATCGCCTTGTCTGTGGCAGGAACTTGGTATGGTACAATTATTTTTGATGTGCACGAACGCTTCTCTGTGAGAAGACCATCAATAGATTGATTTAATGACGTGATATAATGCAAATTTCCATTTGACCTGTGGCGACGTCTTACAAGCTTGAGAAATAAATGATAAATTACTGCTACTGCAGTTGCTGCTGTGATTAAATAGGAAGGACAATCACTGTATAAATTTACTTGTATCAATTGTTCTGCAGTTAATTTTATGGTGTAAAATGCCAGAGGAAAATTGTTACACGATTCTGCATGTCATGTAAATTCGTGATGTTGAGTCAACGAAAATTGTTTTTAGTAAAAAAAATTGAAACTTGTTGTTAGGATGTTATGATCAGATATGAATTTATCATTGATGAGTGGGATCTGATACCTTAATTGCACTTCTAGATAAAGAGTTGTTTGGATAATTTCACTGTTATTTGTGAGTTATTTCATTCTTGCCTTTTTGTTTATTTGATTCTTACCATACAAACCATAGAATTATATTCAAAGAGGCAGAGAAGATGCATCGAGTTTGCTTGAATTTGAATCAGGCACCTTCCAATTACTGGTCGTGATTTTTTTTCCTGCTGAGCCATTAGAAGAATTGTTTAATCGAAACTTGGAATGCACACACGAATTGCGAATAGAAATCACCACAGCCCATCTTGCATCACAAACGAAATCTGAAAGTTTCTTTGTTTAGAAAACTATTTTAGAGTTGACTTTAGGTATTAAACGATTGCACATTTTAGATCTTTCGAAATATTTTCCCATGTATTTTTAATGGGACAGAAATTCTATTGGAATCCAATTGCAATGATTGTCATCGATCAGTAATCGATTCTTTACTTTCTAGACTCGATTAGTTCCATAATAATTATCGTTAAAAATTAATTGTTTGTGCGAATGTTTTGAGCAGTTTCGTGACGTTACAGAGGGACTTGACAGTTTGTCTAAGTTTTAGGGTGAATTGCAGTTGTATTGGCGATCAATCCTTTGATAATGACATATCCATATAAAGTATGTTAGCGATAGAAATCAAATTTGTGAATAATGGATATATGTGATTACGTAAAAAAATCACTATGCCAATTATTTTGAAAGACTTATTTGTTGGTAGAGAATGTCCATGAAATTTCAAGTGACCTCATTTCATAAGGTTGCTAAAATGATATCTGATGTCCAATCAAAAAATATTGTTGAATATTGGGGTACAGCGTAGTCACTGTTGGCGAGTACGTAATTTTATTTCCATAGAGAAAGTATCCACGGTGGACTATCAAAATTAAATATACAGATTCGTATATTTATTATTGCCATTATTATTGTTCTCACAAATTAGCGTGACTAGCATCAATCATGGATCTGATTTCTACTTAAAAAAATTTTATTGCACCTGCCTTCCGTGAATTGAAAGTCACAGTGAATTGAATTTTTTTATTGAAACAATAAATGATGATATACCTTTAATAAATATTTATTTAAAATACTTTAAAGCAGATGTTTATCATGACCACCAAATGATTAAACTTCAATATATCTGTTCTAGATTGCGGATCAAGAAACACCGATAACCAGAAGTCGAGGTAGTTCGCGATTTAGTACAGCGAAGGTTGAAAAAAAATTGGAAACGACCCCTGAGCCTTTCACCGCTCGATCGAGGTCAAATCGTCGAGGCAATTCTGTTATAACCCGAGTCAATGACAGCACCACGAGACCCGATAAGTCACTTGGTGATACAGTGACACATACAACTAGCGAGAAATCAACAGTCCAATCTTCAAATCAGCACCGACGTCGCACTGGATTTTCATCTAGAGGTCATCCCGAGCATTCTTCAGACTTGACTAGGGCAGCAACCGAGGACAGGAGGTATCTGCCAGAACCTTCATCGAGAAAATTGAATAAACCAATTGATGATAACACTGATCTTCAAGTACCTCATGAGCCATCACGTACGGATGATCGTCAATCAAACAGTTCGTTGAGGTCTCGTAGTAATTTCAGAACTGCTGGAAGAAGAATCGATACGACTGCACCATCTGCATATGGCAGTGATGTACCAAGATCTAGAACTGGGAGAAAAATTCATCCAACTGCACCACCAAAAAATTTCGCAATCTCCAATAAATATTCGACTTCTAATGCTTCTGAAAATTCACAAGGATCAATTGAAAGTCGAGATCAATCTCGTACAACATCTAAACATCCATCGAGACGTATCACTGAACGTAGTACACAAAGACATGACGTTTTATCAGATTCTAATCAAATTAATGCCGCTACTGAATCTCAAATAGTGATGACGACTGCTTCCTCTCAAGAAATTAATTTACCGAGATCTAGGAACATTTATGACAATCAAAATTCAAATAAATCACACGGAAGTTCCTCGTCTTTGCGGAATAATAGACGTAATGTTGTCAAAGCAACTAGAGAACATGGAGCGAGTGGAAAAAAATTGCCAGATGATGTTGAATCGCTTAGCAAGAATCGTAAATCAGAATCACTATCTACGATAACTGATGCACAACCACGAAATCGTGGAAGAAGCTTGTCAGTTGGAAAAATTATAACCGATAAAAAGCAGCGCAGTGAAGAGCACAGTAGGACAATTAAAAAGTCAAAGAATCCAGATCAAAATAATGATATAGGCAGTTTATCATCACGAACTCGTTCACGTACACGTTTTGCATCAGCTCCATCGAATGTCACCCACAGATCCCGCGTTAATCATCATTCCACGACAGTTAAATATTCAACGACCACGGAAGTTAATTCGCAAAATACAACCATTGTATTTTCGCCATCCGAAACAATTGAAACAATTACAAATGTGCCTGTAACTGTTAGCACGACTCCAGTTACGCCATCATCAATACCACGTGCATCAAAAGCTTCACTTAACTTCAGAAAAGCGGCTGCCTCATCCTTATCAATTAAAACATTGCCCAAGGAAGATTTTTTCAACCATGGTCTTGGTTTTCGTGGCCGGAAATTCAATACAAATATCCCGCAGACGACGTCCACTGCAATTGACACACGAAATAACCAAATAACAACTGCGAAACCTCATGGAAATCCTGGTTGGACATTGCAAAGACGTCCAGCGTATAAAAATGAAGCAAGCGTTGATACATCATCAACTGTATCAACTATCAGCAATGAAATTCCATCATCAAATGATGGAAAACCGTCGTTGATTGATGGCAGTAAACGTAGAGGTGGTCAGACATTCAATAAAGCATCAGTAATATTGAAGATTGATCGTGAAGTTGATGAGGGTGATAATTATCCACCGGAATTTAAAGCAAAAATTGCACAGTTCGTAAGTATGAGAAGAATAAACTTCTGAGCAGTCTGAGAAGTCTCACAATAAATATAATATTCAATCAAGCACTTGATGTTCTTTTACTCTATTATGGAAGTTGTTTAGTGTATATAAATTCAACTTGGTGCATCCATCTTTACATGGTGTTAATTGTTTTAGAAAAATTCTGGCGTGAAAGATGGAGGGTCAAAGTCTTCCTCAGGTGCTGGCAAGGTGAGTTAAAACTTTCACTTCGTATCTTTTTTTTGATACGCCGGTAATCCCTGCATGCAATGAATTGCAACGATCTCAGAGCATGAATAATAATTCATACATGTGTCTATTTTTCTCTCTCTCTCTCCTTCGATATTATTTTATTCCCGATCACAACGATTCCATATTTAATTGAATATATTTCTATCTAACTGTGTAATATATTTAATGCTTCGGTGGCCTAGTGCAAGATTGATAAAAGAAAATGAAATTTAATTCAAGGTAAAATTTGTATAATACAAAAAGAAATTAATTGAGAAACAAAAAACGATTTTTGTTCTGCTTAATAAATCTACGAATAGGATGATGATCCATTGAGACACGTGGTCGTCATTAATCATCGCCAATCGCGATCGACTGACAATGCCAAACGAGAGGAAACTGAAAGCCACAATTATCCAGAAGTTATTACCATTAATCCAATAACACCAGTCCCAGAGCAGCCAAATGATTCGGAGACGTTGGACGTAAGAAATTGATCACCCCTTAAGGGAAAACAATTCGGGGAACTCCCTTGGATAAAGAGAAATTTTTGTTTATGGTGTAGATTATTAATTTTAGTTGGTTGACTTTTTGTTTTTCATACATTGGTATTTGTTTGTGAGCTTTGGAGTGTCATTGACGACCATTCGGGACTGGACAATGACGTTTTGCTTGGGAGTTCAAGAAGTTTATTTCATTTTAATTGGTGGTATTGTTTTTTTTCTAAATTATCCGTACGGTTCGTTGTGTATTGAGAGAAGTGACAACTTCTGTGCAATATTTCGGTTTTCCTTTTTTTTTTCTTTGGGTCAGAAGGCCACATTTATCATCAAGGCTTTGAGGTTTGAATAATTGGAATGCTATTTAGTGGCATGAAGTATCCTCCATTCATTGATTGAAATAATTGTTACGTGAAGCGAAAGTGTTGAGCAAAATATAATCCGGTCAATATCAACGAACTTTGAATATCGTGTCCATGTCTACATATATTTGAACATGCCTGGACTCGCCCGTGTTACAGTTTGTCTGAGAGCGCGTGTGTTTGTTTTATCTCACTTTTTTTTTGTTCCGCTCGTTGGAGAAAGTAAAGTGCACACGCAGGAGAGGTATAGAGAGATAGTGTGTTGTGAGATGGAGTTGGACAACGAGGTGAATGCTATTTGGGTCGATCGAGAGGGAGAGCTCGATTGCGCAATCGATATGGTTGGCCAGAATGTATTCCATTTAATTATTTATTAATTTTTTTGACACTGTTTTTTTGTCATTATGAATTAATGTATCCTTGTTATTCTTCTTTTTTTTATTCTTAACATTATTCGATAAATTCCCTCAGGCAGTCGTTGAATGATTTTGAAGCAGAAAGTAAATGTGAAAATAGTAAAAAATGTTTTTTTCAGTTGAAATCTTTTAATAGATTAATAGTTGAGAGTATAGATATCAATATATATATATTTCAGTTACTACCATCGACCATGACAATGTGGTCGCTCTTCGTGCAGCCGTTTGTATCGTGGATCGTCTCATATTTTCGTGGTGAGACGTTGAATGACCTCGTCTATCCCAATTAAATTTCTCTTTAACCAGAAATAAAACAGCAAAAAAAGCAAACAAACAAAATTTGAAAATAAAAGTCTCCCTCGCATTGGTGAATGTCGTGATGCGACATTATGACTAAAAACAATTGTTAACATATAATTTTAACGTATTCAACTATTCAATGTCGTGTGAAATCGTACAAATATTGACTCATTCTGGTGTGTTATTTTTATTTTTTTTTACGAGTGAATGACAAGTTGAAGAACTTTATGCACATGACAATTGCATGCTGCTTTATTTTATAAGTAATCGGATTCATGTGTTACAAGAACATCATCATCAAAATAATAAAATAGAAATGCAACAAAACAGTAATTATGACACTGAAAATCAATGGAAGTGCATGTAAGCATGAGATAAATGAACAATTATTGAGCTTGAAGGGGCTGATTGAATTGAAATTGAATTTAAAAAAATTATTATTGAGGCGTGAATAAAAGCAAAATTGCAATAAAATGCTTTGGAGCGGTTTAAGAAGTTTTACCAACAATTCAGACGTTTAGAGCCAAACAAAAAAGAATTTTCAGGGCCAGAAAAAATTCACAGTGGGTTCAAATGATTCAACGAGGTCCAGACAAAAATCTTCATCTGCCAGACGATCAGACTCATCGAGAATAACATCAACATCACCAACATCATCATTATCAGTTAATTCTGAGGAATCGGTTGAACATACATCATTGCGTGCTTCAAAGAGACAAAATTCCTTTTCAAGAACTTCAACAACTCCAAGGGCTGTTGAAACGATAACATTACCAAAAGTGGATCGCAAAATAGGGCGAACGAGTATAAGTATTGAACGAGGGAATGTAGGAGTGGGTGGAACATCTCATGTGCGACAAAGTCGTAAAGGAATTACTTCAACATTGATGAATCCTATTGTCAGTGATTTGGTGACGACAACAATAAACCCAACTGAAGAATCATCATCAGAAAAATCAAAAAATCAGTCAATTAAGTCACGCGGTGCAACACCTCGTAGTAAAAATCCATCTATTGAATTTACTTCGACAACGCGAAAATCGCGCGCCTGGAACGCTGCTTATATCGACAGAGATTGGAGCGAGCCAACGACAGTATCTAGCACGGATAATAATGTTGGTTCATCAACGACAACAAAGCGGTCACGAGTATGGTTTACAAAACATATTGATAAAGATTGGCAGGATCCATCAAAAAAATCGGAAAGCTCAGATAAAATATTGTCAAGAACTGAGAGGCCAATCCTCAATACAAAATATACAAGAAAAATGAATAGTGAATCGAGAACTGATAAGTTTTCGGTATCGACAACTACAGAAATGCCGGAGTCATCAACTGTGCAACTACGTCGACGTGATTTTCGACCGAGGACAGCAACATATCGTCGTCATTCAGAAATATCACCGATAGATATTCCACAATTGCAAAATATTGAAAAACTTGCAAGTGTTGCTATTACACCACGTTATCATGCCTCTATCAAAACTGAGAACGCGACACAACGATCGGTAAGACAGGAGTCATCGTTGGCATTACAGATTTCAAATGTAACGATGATAAATAATTCAACAAACTCAACGGGTATTTCGTTGAGTAGTAGAGGCAAAAGTGGCAATTCAGATTCAAATATTTTTAATCCTACGAAGGCAACATTTTTAATTAATTCAAATGTTAGCCTTTTGGAACAATTAAGAAGTACTGTTGCGCCATTATTGGGTGTATTGGGCGCTAAATCACCAGTATTCAGAGGAGTTTATCAGAATTTGAACAATTCCGTGAGTATAAAATATATTTCTGTTTTTATTCATTATTTAGAGTAGTTCCATCACTTAAGACTTGATATCTTGACAATTATCAATAATGACACGTTATTTTTTAGTAAATTTGATCAAACTTCATCTTGTATATCCAATAAATTCAATTCTCTGTGATAGAACTACTTTAGATCGTCGCAGATAATTGTTATAAGTTCCTTTTTCTCAAATATTTTTCATAGAATTTGAACGAACAAAGAGTGACGCCGAATGGAAGTCCACCGAGATTCAGTGCGAGATACAGAGGCGCTGAATTGCTTGTGAGAAAGCCAAATGTCATTGATTCATCAGGATTATCTCCAACGACACCACTTACTTCAATTCAGGTATTATAAATTTTCATCGAATGTGTGGAAGTTAATTGTACACTTCCTTTCAATTCCTTTCGGATGCAACGAGCATTCAAACGCCATCAAAGCATGATATCCAATAGTTGAATGTCTGCATTCTTATACTCATATATTTATTCATTCATTTTATGTATATTTTTTTCCCTTTCTTGATGTCAATTGAAATTTTTTTGGATACAATGTAAAAGATGTTTCAGTCACGAATTGCTTTGCTACGTTACTGCACAATTGTTGGGGCAATGTTTTTTATTGGCAATTTAAGAAAAAATAGACACCAATATAATAAAGCACAAAAGCACATGCAATTGTCGTTCATTGTCAATGTGAAATATTGCAGAATTTATTGTGGAAAAGGATGAGGACGAGTACATAGTGTGTGTTACATTTGAAATTACGATCGGCGAGGTGCGATATATTACGTTGGTAACTCTTGTATGTCTGGAATCGTTCTTGGAACATATTTTTTTTGCTTCTCATATTTCTTCGCTTTTTGTTTCCTACTCTTACTCATTGTAAATATTGCTATTTGCTTCAATATACTAATAATAATACCACCAACTCTATAAATGATGCTCAAAAAATATTATGTCTGACTCCATTTGAAAATTCTGCGCAAAGACTCGCGTACGATTTATCACATTGGAGTGAAAGTATATATCGCGCCTCACAGTCACCCAATTGCTGCTGTACAACAAAAAAAAACACCAATTCTATATATGTATCTATATACATATAAGCATTCATACTTCACATTCACAACACACCTGGATCGTGAGATCTGGAGCAGTGTGGGTGGATGAATTATGGTCGATGAAAAATGAAAATAAAAAAAGAATGGAAGCGATTAAACTAAGCCTGAAGCGGGTTAAGTTGAAGTTGTTGGACAACTATAACGACCTCATGCTTGTTCACATTGTACAAACATATATATATATATATATATATTCATGTATACACTGCAACGATGCGGCAGGTGCATACGACCAAGAAATTCCCAACGTTCAATTTGTAGATAAACACCAGCAATAAATGTCACAACATTATTCATTATCAAAAATTCATATAAATCGTTGGTTAAAATAATATTTTCTGACTTTGTGAGGACTTTATCACTGTGAACATATAATCGTAAAGATATATATATATATATATATATGTATACATATACATGGGCTTTATGGATGTTAGAAAACCAATTACAGAAGACGTACAAAAATAATTTAAATTGCTAACTCAAGGTTTCAACAATAATATTATTATTTAATTTTTATCTTGACTGTTTTTTCTTTTATACTCCACGATTATATGCACGTTTGAGAATGAGTGTACAGCACGGTTGCACTTGAAATTTTTGTTCTCAGAATGAAAACTCATCATCAATGGTTTCAGTCTCGAGTCCAGGTGAACCAAAAGTTTTAACACTTTATCGAGCATTTGAGACAGCGAGTATAACAAATGAATTAGCACGAAATGATAGCAATTCTCAACAACAACCACAGCAACAGCAGCCTGAACAATCCGCTGGTGCTCAGGTAGACACCAGTAGCGTTGTCACTGATTTAAACTTTAACGGCTCAAGTAACGCTAACAATGACACAACTACATCATCAACTACCACCACCACAGAAACTATCTTGACAAATTTAGAGCCTGTAATTACTACTGTTAATAGTTTAACAATGGTTATGGATTCCCAGACCCCAGACACCTCGAGTACCCAATCATCTGATTTAACACAGACCCTGGATGTTAGTACCACCATGCCGAGTACCGATGGCCCTGTTGAGATAATTCCAGATATGATGAATTCTCAATCAATCAACGATTCTAGCGTAGACATTAGCACCACCCCACAACTAATTATGGAGACACTTTTGACCACTATTGAGAGCGTTAGTACAATTTCTACGACTGATATGGAACTTCCAACAACAACCGATGATTCATCTACGACCAAAGGAGCGATGGAAATAATTATGGGTGATGTAATGGAGACAACTACCGCTTCGGAAACTTCAATCGCTATGGATATGACCACTACTCCTGACTCCATAAAAGTTGGGACAGAAAATGCGACTATGGAGGTACCCACAATTGCGCCAATAACGGAGAATATTCCAATGAATGTCACGGATCAAACTGAAATGTCTATGAGTACTACACCAATGACTCCTGAGGCAACGACACTTGAAATGATGACAGTGACTACGGAATTAGTTGCTACGCCAATTGCACCAATGATAATTATGGATGAAGATATTTCTACTACAACTGAGACTCTAGAAATTCTTTCACAATTTGGGAATGGGACTATGAGTCAGGTAATGGACGAGAATGTTATTGGAACAAATGTTTTTCCGATTAATGAAACAGACGATTCTACTTCTCAAATAACACAAATGGAGTCCGATGCAACGACAATTATTCCGATGTCAGTTGATACAAATTCAACTGAAGGGGATTTAGAAACTATTACAGAGGTGCCAGAATTGATAGACGAGGCTTTACTGTCACAAATGATGAAAAGATTGATGGATCTATTCTCCCTGAATGATTCCGATCCACAATTGACGAATAATAGCAAAGCTGATGAGTTAGGTCGTTTGTTAGGAGGATTTTTAGATAACAGTGATAGAAATATACCTATGGAAATCACAACGGTACCAATACCAACTGAAATTACCCAACAATCCAATATGTCAGTCAATACCCAAGTAATTCAGGATAATATTACCAGTGTGGAAAATGTTTCCACTGACCAAAACGAAATTCTATCCACAACAGAAACAATTGCTACTGAAACCACCCAACCATTCAACATGTCAGTCACTACCCAAGTAATTCAGGATAATATTACCAGTGCGAAAAATTTTTCTACCGACCAAAATGATATTCTATCCACAACAGAAATAAATACACAAACCAGCGCACCATCAAATACACCAACAAATTCAGAGACAACACAAACAATAAATCAATCACTTGACACTGAGGGAATGACGCCCCAAAACTTATTGAATGTCGAATTAACAACAATTCCAGATGATAATAAAACCAGTCAATTAGTTGATGAAACAACACTCACACCCACCACAACGGAAATGCAATTAGAAATGACAACCAGCGAAATTACCACAGACAAACAAACCGATGCTACTACAATTAATGTTGACACTAACACCACATCTAATACTGTTAGTGAACCATTTGATACGACATTAGCTACACAAATGATAGAAACAACGACTCCAAATGTTGGAATAATAGACGATAGTAATGTAACAACTATTCGTGTGGATGATTCCGAAATAATGACTAACTCATCACCAATTACATCAACTGTCATGACAGTTCCCACAACCAATGATCCTAATTTAATTGCCGGTTTCCAGGACACAACGCCATCAACCGCCCAAAGGACGGCAGGTTCAGATGTTACAACCCAATCCACATCCACCATTTCCCTCCCAGCATCAAACCCAGAACTCACTACTATTGCACAATCAACCATTACTAACGTCACCACTACCACACAATCCTCTTCATCATCTTCACTATCATCATCACCATCATCTACACCGCCATCATCCACGACCACTGTAATGTTGGCCGCCGCATCTGTCACAACTGCAACGGAGACAACGCAAACAGAGTCAACTACTGCTCAAACTACGACAACTCAAGCGACGACAGAATCAATGATGTCTACATTGTCACCATCATCAACTACTCCATATTTAGGACGCTTTGGTGGTTCTCGAATAACACCAGCACCACGTTTCAGTTCAAGTTCATCAACACGAATGCCATTGCGTGACTATCATATTTATGGCATCTATCCAAATAAAACAATTGTCAGGAAGCGACCGGAGGACAATTTAATTGATGCGAGGAATATTGACAGTCCATATGTGATTTTTGGAATTTATCCAGATGGGAAGCTTGTGCGGAAATTTCCAAATGGAACGGTAATACCGGACCCACCAAGCAATCCGGTAGAAGTTGTCTTTTCGCTTAGCACGAGCACAACCACTAACAGGCCCCAATTTTCACAACAATATAATATGTTTAACCAAGGCACGATAAATAATAATAATCAAAATGCCGCATCAATTAATAATCGTCCACTGGATATTATATTCAATGATGGCCAGAAAAATGGTTATCGTAGCCAATTGAACATTGGATTATCTGGTAATTCTCTGAGTCTCAATGGAGATGGGCCCAATCAAATTGCTGCACCCAATTTAATACCCGGAATGGGTAACGTCGGTTCCCAGACCTCTGCTACAACAATGGTACCTTTATTCTCGTCTATTTTCAATTTAATGGCGGTAGATAGACAGTTGCGAATATTATTGACGTTTCTTGTTTAGCAATGTTTTCTTTTGTTCACTCGATACTTTATCATCTTTCATATTTGGCATTTTAACGCTTTGATCGTTTTAATATACAGAAAAATGTTTATTTAATTTTTAATATTTCATTGCTCTTTCTTGCTCACTGTTCTTTAATGTGATATGTCTACGATTTTCATATAATATATGTTCATTAATGCATAGAAAATATTTGCATTTCAAGATTTGTTTACTAAAATAATTAAATGCTTTATCACAGTGAACAAATTTCCCGTCATTTGGGTTATTCAAATGTGTCGACAAAGGATAATTTTTGCAGCAATTAAAATATCGAAACATGATATTCAATCAACGCAACTCTGTAAATATTTAATGATGAGTTCCAGTTCTATTCGTTTGTTGTTTGTTTTTTATTTCCCTTATATTTGTCAAATTGTAAATACATATTTGCACAAACACAGTGAATTTTTGCATGTCGCACGATTTCATTCAATTGATTTTTATTGCTTTCATAAAATTGTACAGAGTATACATACAAATGCACAAGTGAATTTATGTAAAACATCATTTTTCGATATGAATATTTCATTTGTTCTACCATAAAAGAATGATCCCGTTGATAATAAAAATGAAATTGTTGCTAGATTTTTTAATATTTATTTTTATTGTAAACACGCGGTATAGATAACCGATGTCAACTCAATGCCATCGCAAACTTCGGGACCACCTTCAGGCGTAACACCCTCGAGCGTCAATCCGCAGGGTGGTCGTATTATTCAGGACATTGAGAGAGACAAGGCCAGCAGGACTAAAGAGGCCGGAGGTCAACGCAGCACCGTGTACATCGGACAGGTAAGTAGGAAGAAAAATAAAATGGCAAAAAATGAATGAACAAATAAAATAAAATAAAAGAATTGAAGAAAACGAGAGAGACCAAGAACGGTGGTCGTGTGATTTATACGGTTGATGCAAATCGCTATTGGTGAATCGGCCACTGCGGTGGCGCTTTCTTTTCTTTTAGGAGAAGTTCATCAACTACTGGAGTGATAACGGATCCCAGAATAATTCTCAAGTTCTCAGCGTGCAGATAAATTCAAAGACGGTGAATATCATATTACTAAAATTTTCAATATCATTATAGAATGAAATAAAACTATATCTAATTGTTTGAATTGGACAATTGTAGGATGCATTGAATGTGGGACCGAAGCCAGGCTCATTACCCAATTTAGATATTATAACAAACAATCAAGATCAAAGTCGGGTCACTGCACCACCTGGTTTCCCATGGAAGGATCCACTCGATCAGATATTTGGCATAACAACTGAGTTACCAATTGGACCATCAGTTGCATCAAACACCCTGGTACTTATATAAATATATGGACATTTAAATAATTTATTTCATCCCAATTGAAATCCAATCATAATAAATAGACGAATAGTAAATGCAATTCAAATATAAACTCGAATAAATTATTATGCATTTGGATATGTGGTGATGGTGGAAGAAAGATTGTCGATGGAGAAAAGAGACCCACGATGATTCTCAATGTAGATATTATCAACGTCGAGTCACATAATTATGTTACAGGACGACCCAAGTCCATCGAGATCGGCGATCACTGACCGTACCATAAATCCACTCGTGGAGGTCTTCACCCCCATGTTGAATGGCGCTCAACTCGCCAGAGACACTTCTTCTACATCGAGCGCCACTACCAATGTACCATCAACTCCATCCAGCACTATTCAGACAACAACAACGACAACGACAACAACCACAAGCACTACCACAAGACCAACTACCACAACCACCACCACGACAACAACTACAACGCTACCGCCACAAACTACGGCACCACCTACGCAAATGACAACACCAGTGACAACTACTACATTGAAACCATCTACTACAGAATTGCCATTTGCTACGGAAAATTTACCACAACAAACTGCTTTCGGTTCGACATTTGATGATTTAGCATTCTTGAATTCTTTGGTGAGTTATTTTCTACAGTTGGAAGGTATTTTAGAGGTGATCTTTCAATTTTTTTTTGATCAGGAAATTTGAACAAGGACAAATAATAGAAATTCCAATAGTTGCTCTTATAATTTTCAAAAAAGGAAATATAATTTCACTCAGTCATGAGTGCGATTAAGTTCTTTTATCTTTTCTATATTTTTATTATTTGGCTTCACACTTTGCAATACTTCTGTCCACACTACTTCAATCATTCAAATTTCTTAATTCTTTTGTTGAGTGCAAGTCTTGTAGGAACTAGAATAACTGCTGAGAAAAAATGTGTTCATCACTCAACACTAAGTAGATTCAATTGCTCATGAACTGGTACAAAAATCATACGAACAACCATAAGAATATAAGAATATTATCATCTAACAGTGTTATGTAATGATTATTAAGTTACAGTCAAATCATCGTTCAAATTCAATAAGTTCAACGCCAAAAACATTGACCGAGGTGGAGCAGTTATTGGCGAACAAGGTAAAGCGTTGCAATTCATACGCCTACATCATATCATAATGAACGCACAATTGTTGCATTGAAATTGAAGAAGGAAAAAAAATGACAGAAAAGTAATGAAAAAATAAGAAAACACACAATTGGCAAATGTTGCATTATACGATTAGTCATAACATTTCAAGAGAAAATTGCTCAACTTCACATATCCAATTTCCATATCCGCCATTTCGGACTTTCATTATTAGCAATTATTTTCCACGAGTTTTACGCGCCCGCGTGTTCAGCTCGCGATCATTCGACCGAGAAACGAAAAAATAATTATCACCCGCGTGACTCATATGTGTGTATTCACACATATACATATTAAATTGGCTGTGACTCTTGGTGTCAGAGTAATGGTGATGGTAGTGGTAATACAGATCAATTGATAGTGGAAACAGAGACGCGGGTTTACTTTTGATGAGGGACACGAAGAGAGGGGAAAAGAGGGGAAAGGGGTCGCGGCTTCTTTCGAAACGCTATAACACCGTGATAACTACTATGAGTAAAAAAAAAAATATTAAATAAAAAGTAAAACCCGCGTATGTTGCTATTATCGTCTTTTGTGACTAGTCACGGTGAACGGACGGGTGCGACCTTGCCGTCGGCCTTCATTCAACGCTGGGCAACTTCGACATTCACTGATTTCATTTTTTCTTTTTTTTTCTTTTTCATTCTTTTTCATTTCATTCCATTTTTCTTCTCATTTCATTTTATCCATTTATTTTCTCTTGCAAACGAGTTAATAGACGTTTTTATAATTATTCCTTAGTCGTTCAGTGTATCAATTTTTCAATTGAGTACAGCAAAAAAGATGTGTCAGCGCAATATGTTGCAAAAATTTATATTTAATAGCTCAATAAATATTAATTTATTTATTGAATATTTTTTGTTGCCATTTTTCGCAATCATATGACAATTATGTGCGTAGGAGAATAGTCGATTGATCAGTAGTGCTTCAAGAATGTTGCAACGAGGAAATTGATCTGATGACGATTGAAAGAGAGATAAAAAAAAAATAGATAAATTGTATTTACAGGATCAATTTACCATTAACATCAACTACACGCAATCGCATCCCTCTTTATAAGGAGTCACGGTAAATAGAGTGACGGAGAGTAATACACATGTTTGTTATTTATTTATTTATTTATATACATATTATTTATATTTTTTTGTGTGTAATAATTTACCATTACACACTTTATTCATCCACGAACATGCGCACATGGAACATAGAAATTGCACGATGTTCGAGGTCATCTGCCAACTGATTCGACCTCTCTCGTGCCACGTTGGATCGTGTGCCTGAGGCGTTGGTTATATGCTGGTTTATCTCCCGCACTCACTCCAATTACTTATTCATTTATTTATTTTATTATTTCTCATGTTCAAAGGTTTAATTCTCATTTTCGTGTCGATCTATTCTATTAAAAATATTCGATTAAATAAATGAATACATATATTTATTTGTCTGCGTGTAGCTGTGAGTAATTTTTCTCACACACATACTTTCACGCACGTTTGCTGAGTGGTCCATGTCTCAACGTTAAAGCAATTATGCGAATCACTTCTCGTTGGCGGATCGCGAAACGATAATTAATGTTTTACGCGCGCGCCATTGGCATTGGACGTGGTAACGAGAGAGCATGACGTCAGTCTTCTCCTTGTTACTGAGATCCTTTATAAATGTTGATGGTTGGTAGGTGGAAAGAGAGCAAGATATAATCTGGATATGTAACGGGTAAATGTGGGAAAGAGCAAAAGAATTTGTGAGAGTGAGAGAATGATACGGCAATTACGAAACAAACTGCTTTCAATTCATTCTATAACCCATACTATTGCACTCTCTTTAAAAAACCATTAATCAATTGTCAGAGGTAAAAATGATTTTTATATCTATGGGTTTTTTTTTCCTAATGATCTTTTTTTTTGGCCATTTGTTCAATTGTATTTTCTATTTTCTTTGTTCGATTTTATTTCTCCTTTTTCAGTTTGACCTGACAATGTTGGGTTAAATAGTCAACGAAATGTCCTATCTGAAATACTATTCGCTTTATTCCATTGTATAAAAGTGAAACTGCGTCGTATTTTACGTCCTGCCGCATTGGCGACTCTTTCTCTCTCATACTGTCTCTATCATAAACTCAAGCCCGTACACGTGCACACAATGATTTACATAGACAGTAAAAATATCCATGCGAACGACAATAAAAAAGTCCAAGACACGATATAGCAATCAATATCTTACAAAAATGGAAGAAAAAAAATTAACAACAAAAACGAAAGCTGATAAAATGCGAAAAAACTGAGTGTGTGAGATTGGAAAAAGAAAAAATTGATGGGTTAATATTATGAAAGCATTATCGAGTCTTTTTTTTTATCATATGAATATAGGAAGTTTTTAATTTATCCGAAATTGGATTGCAAAATTTCTGAGTAAATATTAATGTGTGAATAAATAATGCTTTGTTGCAGATATTGTCGTTGGCCCTGGGCAAACCAGGCCCCACACGTTCACCAAAAGCCATTCAATCATCAAATGTTTCGCCCAATTCACTTGATGGATTTTCAAGTTTTGGTAATTCTCAACCAATAATAATTGATTTGTTGAGATCAACTACGACGAAACCAGAAGTTGCTAGTAGAGCAACTACCCAATATACATGGAGACCTATTCCAACGTCTGTCAGAACTACAACGAGTTATAAACCAGCAGTTGATACAACATCAACTACAACTACAACGACAGAGAAGAATGAAATAATCACACAACCTACGACGATATCAACATCGACAACTGAAGTGATGAAATTAACAACTCAATTGCCAACAACGACAACAGTTCAATCAACTTGGAAGACTCTCCCGACTAACCCACCCACGACTAATCCACCACAAATCATCACTACCATACAAACAACTCCAAAACCATTAAATAGAAAACCAGTTACTGCTAAGCCTACGCAAAGACCGAGACCCATTACAACCACCCAACAGCCATTGGGTTTTGGAGCTGGTTTATTGCAGGCTATATTCGGTAGAAATATCTTTGCACCGCCACCAACACAAAGACCACTGTCAAATACTCGCAGACCGGTGGCAACGACAAAAAAAATTGTTCAGACAACGGTAAAACCAATTTCAACGACTCGTGCAGTTGAAAGTAAAGTTACTACGGTTAAATCAACATCAACTTTTTCGCCAGAGGACGATGCTAAATTTCTACTTCAATTACTGAATGCTGCTAATAAAGATGGTGAACTAAAAAATATAATTGGAATTGTTTAAGGCAGTTCCATATGCAAAGCAAGAGAAACAAAGAGAAAAATAAATTTGTTCTATTTATTTTTGTTTAGGCAAAAAGGAAGGGAACAGGGGTGAATCATCAGCTATTACATTGGATGATGAAAAGTTTTTACGCGCAATCCTCAGTGGTGAAGCAAAAGTACGAACACCAGCGCCTTCTACAAATAATGAGGTCACACTCAATAATGCTGCATTGCTAGCTGAACTTCTGAAAGCTGAAGGTATCGAACCTACTACACCATACAATCGGCTGCGAGAACAACTTCAGGCATCTGTACGTAATGAATAACAATCTTAAGATATAAAATGGATCAATTTAGGAATCATCATCGTCAGCACAGAATGAAGTTCCTAACTTCATATAATTTATTTGTGTTCGGTTCACTCTTAAGGGTACGGCAAAACCTTCAATATCAACTGATCGACCGCGAATTGTTGAAACAACCCCAAGAAAATTAGTGACGACCAGGCCAAGGACAAATGAACGGACACCCACTTCCACTTATCCACCACCGCTATTCAGTAACTTCAATTTTGGTTTGCCACGCGGTCAAATGAGTTCCGAGGAAACTTCCAATGACAGTGTTTCCACACGTAATCAAGTGTTGAATGCTGCTATTGGAGCTACCAGACTATTCAGTCAATTCCTTGGCTCCGCTATTACGGTATGAAAATATTAATACTCAAAGAAATATATATAAAACGAATATTATCCTTTTGCTTCAATTTTATTTTTTTTGCGTAACGACATTCTTCAGGTTTTTGCTAGAATTTTTGTTGTTTTTTAAATCAGGGAGCAGCCCAACAGCTGCAGTCATTTGTGAGAAATGGTACCAGGTACGTGTCCGAGGTCGTTGGTTAGTTGTTTACATCCTGGCAAAAAACGTCATCGGGCTCTGTTGAAAAATAGAAAAAAAATACCGTCGATGTAAGAAATTCAATCTATTGTCTGATTAGTAATGATTTAAAGAGAATTGCATGCTTTAGCATCGAGTCAATTCTGATTTTATCTTACAACTCAAACATGTTTTCAGTGGTATAAAGGTGTAAAAATTCCATCACTATTTTTTCATTTAAGCATGTAAAAGAATCCTCGTTGTAGATAAATTGCGATGTGTTGTAAATTCTTGGTATTGGTGATATGGGAAAGAATTGAATTGTATTTTTATTTCTTCTTCTTTGAAGAATGTTCATAAAATATTCAGACGGTTTGCAAACGTTTCTAGGGTAATATAGGTGAAACAAATGATTGTAATGATGATGATGGTGAAATACAAGTAGATAGAATGAAAGTGTGTGAGTACCCGTGAAACATTTGCAACGTCACAATTAGTTTTATTATAATTATAATCTTAATTAATTTCTAGTAAATGCCCGTTTATTCCTTGATTCTCTTTATTTTTTTCCTGCACTTCTATCTGTCATCCAATTGTATAGTCAACATGGAAACGCTTGTGAATATGTAATAATCTATCGTAGTGTGTTTTGTTTTTTTTTTGTACAATAAAAGTTGAACAATTTTATGTTTTACTCAAATATATATATATATATATATATATATATTCTTTAATCAATGAAACCAAATTATTTTCTCATGTATTGCAGACGTAGTTTGACAAACGCATACAGCTGACTGTGGGAGAATTAGTTTTTTCCTCAACGAAAGCTCCCAGTAATATAAGAACACTGTTGAAGTGAAAAAAGAAAAAGTAAAGAGCGAAGAAAGAAAAAACAAAAAAAAATACTTTTCCACGCTTCCCCCATCTTCATTTCATTTTTATTTCAACTTTTTTTTCCTTCCCTTTTGTACGTGTATGCTTCATCTTCACTCTATCTATCGTCTTCTTTTCCTTTCTCCTTTTTCTCAGACGTTCCATTTCATTCGCTCCAATGTCGGTTCTTCGACTATTAATCACCCGGCAACGACACATTTAACGTTCATTAGGGGACCATCGACACCACAAACTATCATCATCAGCAGTGTGTCGCGTGACTTATTACAACTGTCGCAAGCTCACAAAGCGATAGAGAGACCTCTCATTCAATTTCACAATATAAAGTTGAACATTATTACATATCAATGTATAATAATTTTGGCTTCCTTCTTTCATCATATGGTGATAAGATACATATTGGACTCGACCGCAATTTTATCTTGGTTGACTTTGACACGTCTTGGTCATGTTTTTGGGATTTCTGAGTACAGATGAGATTTCGGTATTATGTAGAACTCTTTTTTTGTCTGTCAATCTGTTTGATTGCATCAACGAAAATTCAAACGTCATTCAAAACGTATTCTTGAAATAAATACAAATTAAGAAGAATGATTGGACTTGTCGGCGTGACTTTCGTGATGGAAAATGGAATGATTTCTCGTGGTAGACTGAATCGAGCAAGATTATATATTCAAAGGGAATTTCCATACATGAACGATGAATTACATCACAATTGGACTCGACTAGACGTTCAGCCGGAAATGACCTTCCTGATGTTTTTTTTTCCACAATGTGATATAATTTCATTTGTCAAAAGGAGAAAAATCATTCAATGTCATTCAGTAATATAAAAAAAAATCTCAACCGTAAAACAGTAAACTTATTTTTTATATTCAATTTAACTCATATACATTCTGATAGTGTATATATGTGCACAAAGAAAATGGCAAAGAATTTTAGAATTCAATGTGTGTCATCGACAAAGATCGTGAGAGGACCACAGAGTCCTTCGCGTTCCGTTCTTCACCAACATGGCGTTCCAAAACAGGAAGAAAAAAAAATAAATAAAAACAAAACGAAATGAATAAAAGAAGGAGAAATAAATAAGTAAGTAAGAAGAAAAAAAAAAGGTATAAATATATATACAGATAAACACACATTGGCAAACATAAGTAAAACCTTGTGGCCATAGGGTGTGCAAAATGCAAAAACAATAAATAACAAAATGGCTGACAATGGCGAATCGTCCAAATGCCATTCGCGCGTGGTAATTTAAATAAATTAACGCGCACACATCTTCAAGTGAATAAGGGGCGGATGAGGGCGAGGTAGGGATGGAGAGAGACTATATAAGCCACTGATTGTTTCACTCATACACACGCAAATAAACATTTATATAGATAGATAGTGAAGACGGTGAGAAAGAGAAAAGGGGGAGTGTTACAGGGTGGAACACCCACGCGTCCCTGATGTGTTGCAGCGTGCCATGTACTCTGATGATTTTTTCCACGGATAATTACGGCTAATGGCAGTCGTTGCGAATGCGCGAGCACTCGTGTATGCATTGTACAAGCTCAGTGAAGAGAACAAATGAGTATGAGTAAGAGAGAAATGTGAGATAAAGAGTGTGGAAGGGAGACAGTTGGCTAACACCATTGTGCGAGAAGTGTGTTACGACCGCGCAACTTCGCTTCGTCGATATTTAATTTATCGGTTGAATCTTTAAGCAGATACCCATTATCTTCTGGTCTGTGGCGCTGTGCCCTGGCGCTTGGTAGCTTCTTCGCGGTAGACACACTGTAACCCATATGAGTTAAAGCAGGAGGAAGCAGGAGGAAAGTTGGCTGCCGAGTGGGAGATAGAGTGGACTTTGTGTGAGAGATAGCATCGCAGGAATCGAGAGGTTCCAACACATTCGTATATCTCTGTATATAGCTACAAGTATATGTACACAGAGGAGAGTATCGGGTAAGAGAGAATTGAGACGTTCTTGGTAGGTTCGGAGCGCGCAAATCGGCGCCATCGTGTGCGCACATTTAAACGATGAATATTCATTTGGTGCATCGATGTTTTGTGGAGGGGAGAAAAAACATTTTAAGAATTGTGTTGATGAATAAATGGAGAATTGGAGGAATTGAATATGCCAAATAATTTAGTTCTATTATATTTTTAAAACTTTTCATTTTAATTTCAAGTTATAGAGAAGGAATGGAAATTTAGGTGGGAAATTATTGATGATGAATTTATGAGACAAGAGTTGAAGAGAAAGGAAATTGTTTTGATTTATTTTTGATTATTATTCATCGAAATTATTAGATATTGAATATTTATTAAGGAATAATGGTAACTGTTTTTAACGTATTGAGAAAGTTGATGACAGAAAAAAAATTCTGGATCGAAGGATACATATAACAGAATAAGAAAAGTATAAATATCGTCGTTGCAATATAATATTAATTAATTTCAATGATCATTCATTTTATTAATTAGTTGTGTGTTATTTATTAGATAGTTATAATAATCATTTCTAATCCATTGTGAAAGGCGATGACAGAGAAAAAAAAAGAGAAATATAAAAGAAGTAAGAATGATTATTAAGAATTGTAAGAGAACACGTTTGCAGACATATAAAAAAAAAGAGATTCATCACTATATAATAATATCTATTATTATTATCGTTACCTCATTAAATCTCGCGGGAGTTACTGATTGCAAGTTCAAAGTTGTTTGTCAGTCATTTGTTCCCCTTCTGCTTCCCATTAATATTTAAATACATTTTCACATACACGAACATTTATTTTTCATTATTACATATACCAATGGGAAAATCCCAATAGACAATTTGAATAAAATTAGTTTGCAAATATGTATAATTAAATAGTTTGTGGAAAAATATTAATTGTCAATATTAGCATTTTGGTTTTCCCCTATTAAAAATAATTAAATAAAAAATAATACTTTTAAAACATTGTGACTTTTACAACAATTACATGACATCATTGAAGAGAAATAAAACATTTTTTTTCTCAGTATTTTTTTTTAACTCCTCTGTCAATTACAATTTTGTTATTAAATTATAGGTAATTAAAATCAGTGCGTAACGCTTAAATAATTTGTTCACATATAAAATGAGATTATGTGTCTGTAGACTGTTATGATTGCATCAATGTTACATGTAAATGTTTTTATTTATTCGTTTCTATATGTCATTGTTGCTCATTTTTTTTTCCTTTTTTCTTTACACT
Organism: Meteorus cinctellus; assembly: GCA_030523045.1. Lineage (NCBI taxonomy): Eukaryota > Metazoa > Arthropoda > Insecta > Hymenoptera > Braconidae > Meteorus > Meteorus cinctellus. The sequence goes on along the minus strand of JAPYZF010000211.1, from coordinate 99,494 downwards.
TATCTCGACTATGTTTCGACAAGAGTGAACAGATAGAGATGGAGCAAAAACATCCGAAGATGCTGTATAAATCTCGTATCGCATGCAACAAACACATACAAATATACAATTCGTTCTGTGAGCCGATTCCAGTCGAGCGTTTAGATTTTGTGTTTTTCTTCACCATTCTCTTCTTTCTCTTCTTATTCTTCCCAATATATATATTCGCATCTTATTTCTCTCTTACACATTGCTCTTAGTTGTATGTTTCCCCTTCGATCAGATTAATTAGGAAAGATATCCACCATCCACGTGAGGTATCACGTGATAATAATCATCATGGTGGTGGTAAACACGTAAGAACAGAGTAATTTTTTTTTTCGCTTCTTTTATTTAAATCTCTTTATTTCTTATTGTTCACCATCAATTTGTGTTTTTTTTTCTCCATCGTATTCTCCTATGAAGATAATCACGATGAGACACGAATTGTTTTTCAGGTTTAAATAATAAAAAAAAATGATTTTATATAAATGTAAAATTATTTTTTTTACTATTTGATGATTTGTTTTTGCATTGAACATCGTAATAATATATTTATGTGTATATGTATATGGATAATGTATGTGAATAGAGCTCTGATCCCTCGAATACATTCCCACGGTTTATACCGACGATGTCGCAATTGCAACAATGCCGCAGAAATTACGGCGCGCGCGCACACATTGATCGAGTTGCAATTATCTTAGTATATATATATATCTATCTATCTATCTATATATATTCTTTCCTCTTTAATTCTCAAACGATATACAAGAAAAAAAATGGTAAGAAAATAAATAAATGAAGAATGAATTGAATTATTATTTCGATTTTTTTCTTTGAACGAATATTATGAAAAAAAAAAAGGAAATGATAAGTAGATAAATGAATAAATAAATAAATGAATAAATAGATAAATTTCATAGTGATCGTGATGTCTAGTTCTATTTATAAATTTTTCCTCGAGTGTTAATCATCAGATGAAAAGGGGCAGTTCACATATTTGGCTGCGGTAAATAAAAATGTATATATATATATATTTATTTGATGTATGAAAGTGAGAATTCATCGATACACAGGAAAGAATTTTCGTGTGTATACTACAGTGGTTATATTGTCCATCAGAAATTTCGTTTTGTTGCTTAATGAAGAGTGAAAATAATTCGGGTGAGAAATATGTGATCAAATAGAAGTAAAAGGCAATTGGAAAAATACATTTCATAGTTGGTGATGGTACTGGTTGTATTTGATCAATCTGTAGATATTAAAAAAAAATATTGTGAAGATATTTTAATGAGTAGGTGTGTGAGAGTGGTATGAATCATCGTAGTATCATTGGAATAATGACTATGAAGAATTAAAAATCACAACTTAATTGCGATGAGTTCTTCCCATTTGTATTACATCAAACGATTGGACAATCAGCTAATTTTGAACATATCTCTATCGATCATTTTATTTTTCTCTCGCCATTTATATCGATGAAAAATTGATCAAATAACTGAAATAACATAAAATTAATTTTCTCCACCACTCAAATTAAACGTAAAATTAATTCCTAATCAATTAAAATATTTGTTTATAATCCTGAACGAAATATCAATTTAAATACAAACCCATCACTTTTCCAATCCAAATCACAACTCCTTCACACATCCACAACACAACAAACATTCCTATTCATTCTCATCAATCCAACAACAATTTTCCATCCCATCTTCAACCATCGCACGCAAACAAAACAACCACTTTAAACTCCACTCATTATCATCATTTTTCCTGTCACTCAATATCCACATTCATCTTCAAACCCAAAAAAACAAACAATATAAAATAAATACCGAAGCCAAACATAATTACAAAATATCTTCATCTCAATTCCAGTAAAAACAAATTCCCCTTCTATCTAACATCTCCAAAAATAAAATGTACAAAAAAAAATTATTCAAAGTGAGAATGCGAGCGTAAAGAATAGATTTCGAACATAAAAAAAAGGACACAAACAAACGATAGTGAAAGATGAGGGGAAAAATGCAGTGGGGGAGGAAATAGGGAGTAACGCAAGGAGCAAAAGGCAGAAAACACCGGTAGGCAGTTTTGTAGCTGTTTTTATCAGCTTCTGGGCATCGGGGGTCCAGGCTTCGACGTCGGGACGCATCTTGGGAGGTTCGTGTGGGAACGTACGTCTCTTTAGTGTACTTTTATCTACCCTACTACTTTCATATACCAAACTCTCCCTCTCTCTCTCTCTCCCTCTTACTAACTTCACCTTCTGTCTCATTTCATCCTCAACTTTTCAGTTTGTTTCTCACTCTTTACACGATACATTGCCTTATACATTTCTCATCTCCCTCTATGGAATACACACACATTTGCACAGTGTGTCTCTTTTACTTCATTTTTCACGTTCATTGCGCGCGGTTGGTTCGCTCACCACCGACTTGTTCTTTCTCGTCTTCTTCTTCTTCCTTCTTTGCTTCGTCTTCTTCTTTATTTCCTTTTCTCTCTTGTTCTACGTTATTTTTTACATACAATCTTCGTCTCTGCCTTCTCATAGCCTCGGATGCGGGTCATGGGGGTCAGCTCTCATGCCAGTGGATCGCTACGTGGTGCCCTATATTTACGCACGGTAAGAGCACCCTGAAGAAGAGCAACAGAGTGTGTATATATATATATACGAAAAAAATGTGAGTGGAGAAAGGGACTGAAGAGGAGAGAGAAAGAGAGACTCAATAAGCGCCGGTTTCGATATGCAACTCTTAAGGCGACGTCACAATGAATTACAGTACGCCATATATATTCTTGCGATTTATTTATATAGATGTGTATGTGTGTGTGTATGATTAAAAACAAAAATTTATTATTATTTATATATATTTGTATTTATTGTTTATTATTTTCTAATTTAACGCATGGCTGAGCGGATTAAATTATCAAATTCTTGAATATTTCTTTGGTTTATTTTACAAAATTATTTTATGATTAATTATTAATGAATGTAGATAATTATTATGGTTAATAGCCTGTGTGAATATGTGTATGATGATAATATCTATGATTAATGAGAAGAAAAAAAAATTGATTTTTTTTAGGGTTTGTTTTTTCATTTTTGTCGTTGATTTTTCTTTTGCGTTGGAATGAAAAATTGTATTGACGATTAAGTTGATTATTGTGTGTGGGGCTTTATATGGGGCCCGGGAGAGAGTCAGACCATGCGATATGTATCGCTTAGGGTGGTCGTAATACGCGAATGAGTGTGTGTGTGTGTGTGTAGTATGAAAAATCTTGTTGGATGATCCCCTTTCCTTGTTCTCTTATGAAACAATAGGAATTATGTATCGTATGGAGCCTTGCAATTATTATGACCGAATTATTGGTAACTTTGTTGCATTTATATTTAATTTTTATCTTTATGTATATAAATAACTTTTACTGTTGTTGTTGTTGTTGCCTTTTTTTTCGTTATTATTGAATTTCTGCATATGGAGTTTTGTACATGAGAGAGAAAATGACAATATGCATGTATATACAAAGTTTATTGTTAGTTGATGAAGATAAGAGTGAGTTAATAACAATCTGTATGAGACGATAGTGATTCCATCCATTTTATCGACCAAGCATTAGTGGCTATTGAGGAAGGAGTTAATCATACATTACAAGTATGTCTATATGTATGCGTTCGATTTTCATTTTTCTTATGTTTCATAAGTTTTTTTTATTTTATTCTTGTTCTTGTTGCATAAAGTTAAACGTATGTTATTACAATTATTATTTTTTTTAATTGCTAATAATTCAGTATTGTGGAAAATATTTTGTTCAATTTAGTTTATTGTGAGAGAGGAATAAAAATGTGGAGTTTGTAAAATGGAATGTATGAATTATTGTTTTTTTATTTTTTTATGTTTATTACTATTATCTGATTTTTATTTACATGGATTTAGTAAGGATAATGACGAGTTATAAATTTTTATTTTGACTGTGGATTGGATTTATTTATTGATGATGATGATGGGGGTTGATTTTGTGGTCATGAGTGAATTTTTTGGAATAATTGTAGAGAGGTAATTTGTTCTGTTTCGTATGAGGAATAAAAATCAGTCTTTTTCATAATTTTCTGAGCGTCGTGACATTGAGTTTCGGATAATTGAATGACTAGAGTTTGTGAAGCTCTCACCGTGACGAATTTACGAATTGAACAATTTGTCCTTTGATTTTTTTGGTTCCAAGAGTATTGAAATATATGCATACCAAGTGGGAATAGAATTAAAAAAATCCTCGAGTAGGTCAAAGACACTTTGAGAATTTTACTTTAATATTCAATCTGGCATTTGGCATTTTTAAACGCACATGTTTTCGTCTGCATATGTATATACATATGTAAATTGTCGGATAATTTTGTTTCTTTTTCACACGTTGCACACTTTTTTTCGCCTTGTTTATTTCAGATGCAAGAATTTTTATTTTTTTTTCTCACAGTTTTAATTTTTTTACAAGTCCCTACCAACTGAAACTACGGACGTCATCAAATTACGTTGGGACCTTTATTTTTCCATTGGACTCTCACGATTTCGTCGTCCTCCAACATCATCATCGTATGCTCACAACATTTTGCAGTGATATATGCATTATATATCTATATATATATATATACAACATCGCCTGTTACTCAGTTGCTGACGTATAGGAATTTTTATAATATTTTTGTTTCTCTTATTTCCATTTATTTTCCCACTTTTGTCACCCGCAAAAGTTCACGTGGGAGCGGACGTAAATATTTTTTTCGTTTTCTCAATTTATCTTTCTCTCTATCTCATTATTATTATAATTATTATTATTATTGTTTTTATTTCTCATTAAAAATATACGTGTGAATGAAATAAAATTAGATAGATAAACAGAACAGAAGATAAAATGAGAAAATAAAATATATACAAATGATCTCGTGTTTGGTTGGAAAAAAATAATTCAGGACTTCATCAATTTTAGGATCAAGAAAAACAACTTTGCTACTTCATCATAAATTTATTGTATATCTACATCCTTTTTTTTTCATTTTTTCTTCCCTCACTTAACTAATTCATGGAAAATTTATTGACAATTCTATCCCACAATTTCATTAATTAAAACAAATATTTTTCTACTAATAAAAAAATTGAATAGATATTCATATCAAACAATTTATTTATGCAACACGGATACACTTTTGCCTGTGGCATATTCAAGTCCTTCAATATGTGTCTGCCCAACGAACAACATTCGATCGTCAATCTGAATAGTTCAGTACATCAATAACAATAAAAAATAGAATAACAAACCAGAAAAAAAACCACAAAACATTTATCCTCCCCTTTTCGAACAAGGATAAATGCGTGCAATTGCAAATGCGGAACGAATTTTCCCTCGCCCACGGCGACAAGGCGTTACTCACGCGTCGTTATACACATATTATTGCTGCAATAGTCATTCTCAAGAGAGGTCGCGAAACAGACATGAGAGACAGATACACCTCAACACACATTTCTCCCTATTTTGTTTACTATTTTTCCCTTTACAATTTTTCATTTAACTTCCAACATTTCCTGGATGTTGAATTGGATCCATTGAATTGATCTGTGGTGGCGTTTTGTGTCAACATATTTATCCATATTATGTAGAAATCATGTGGAAAAACCAAGTTAAAAATGACTAATATGTATATTTATAAAAATGATTCGAAAATAGAAACATATAAATATGTTTTTTATGGTGTCAGAATGTTTACTTTAAAATTTTTTCTTTTTATTTTCTTTACAGGTCCACCGACTTTAGATATCCACACACAATATGTAATACTATAATTGATGCTAAGAGGATTGGGACATTGATGTTAGTGATGTGAAATATTCAAGCCTGTCATATAATGTCCGGCAAGGTGTCCTGGAATTTGTTTCACAATCAAGTCGAGAATATTTTTATTTATAGATATGTATAAGTATAATATGTGTAAATAAATTTTATGTACGAGTATATTCTGGTCAGTGACAAAGGACTATTGTTTGAATATATATATATATAGTGTTTCCCAGTTCTCTTATTCAATGACGTATTTAATCGCTCTATATCTTTCGCCTACATATACGAGACAAATAGTTGTGTTCATGTGTTGAATATAATTTTTATAAGTAAAGTAAAAAAAATATGACAAATTGATTGTTATTACGAAATTGTTGGGCTTTTTTGGATCAATATTGAGATTGAACATTTTGAAATGATTTTTTTTTATAGTGTGAACAGGTAGAATGTTGATGATTGAATAATTGACAAAGAGGATATTGATAATGTAAATATATGAGCATGTAGGTGTGTAGTAATAGTAAGTTTGTGTTTATGAGCACGTGTTTTAATGCTATGTATGTTGTTGTGTATTCACGCACCCCGGATTCTTAGGTCATGATCCAATTTCAAAGTTTTATGCATTTTATGATGTTTAAATACCTGAAAATTTCATTCAGGTGCATGAAGAGAAAAGCTGTTAATTTAAATATGAGATGTGTTAATTTAGACTTGGTGGAGTTGGTTGTGATTGAAATATTTTTGTTGTTTGTTACATTTATTAAAATATTGAGACATTGAACATTTCTTGAAAGTATTAATTTTTTTTTGTGTGTCATATCAGTTTTAACATAACAATTCATATCGTTTATGTTCATCAATTTATATCGTTGTATTTATCTTCATTGTACATATTTTATTATTTATATGTTGACGAGATAGAAAAGTATTTTGGATTGACATTACAAAAAATTCGATATCGTTGTGGATGATCATGAATTTATTAACTTTTTGCAGTGTAGGCTTAATTTTTTTTGCTGTAGTTTCGAATTTGAAAATTGAAAAAGTTATTTAATAATTTCGAATGTTGTTCATATGAAAAATCATTATTCAATTATTGAAAAATAACAATTTGTTTATTGTAGGTTTTAATTAATGGTTATTGAAATAAATAAGAATTGAAAGATGAAATAAAAATATTTCATCCTTCGTAATTGATGAAATAGAGATGTACTGGCGATTGACATACAGGATAAAACATCTCGAATTTTTTTATCGAATTGTGTGATCAAAAAATCTATTATGCATGTACAATGTATGAATTTTTTTTTCACATTGTAAAAAATTTTTTGCACCATCATATACATATGTATATATAAATAATATTATGTTAATACATATGTATTACGATTAAATCTCTGATTGGTGCGAATGTTCATACAAGTACGTTTATCTGAACGACTGTCAAATTGAGAGTATTGAAAAGAGGTGAAAAAAAAAAAATTCAGGCGTTACTACTGAGTGACATGAAAGTATGACAAGCAATTTTATTTTATTTTTACATATGAATAGTAAAAAATTTGAATGTGATGATTGACAGCGACGGTCAATGACATCAGCTACTCTAAAATCGATTTACATCAATCAATAGAGAGAAATAATTTTTTAACCAGTACCTACTCATGAATTTTATTATCTATGTTTACATATTTATTTATCTATTTTTTTGGCTGCCGCATTTTTTTCATAAACTTTTAAAGGACAATCGTTCATTGACATTATCACACAGTACAAGAAAAAAATAAGTATTGCCATTGAGTTTAATTAATGTTTCAAGTACTTGAGTTAATGATGATAATAAATACTTTCATTTGAAAAATAAAATAAAATGATAATTATAAGAGTAAATCATCCGTAGTGAAAAGTGAAACGATGCCGTAGATTGTGATTGCGTCAGGCGACATCAAATAATCGTGACTAGCCGAATAAAAATGTCGTTCTTATAATATTAAACCAGTAAACGATTTCTAAAAGTGAAAAAAAATGAAGAATTTATTCTTAATCATCACTAAGTAGGATAATTAATCACTTTGAAACAATTCAGAGCATTGAATTTTTCTCTTTTATATTGAATTTTTAACAAAACTAAAAAGAAAATTAACTGAATGAATAGGCATCAGGAAAACTATCGAATAAAAATGGAAAATAGAGGAAAAAACCGGCATCTCTGCGACCGTAGAATATTTATTCATTCATTTATACAAAAAAAAACATAAACATAAAATTGCATAGAGCAGAAAATATGTGAAATTAATCCCAAACAAATTAAATAAAATTTATTGCTATTTTCCTTTATTTTGCTTATCGATTTGGAGAAAAATAAAAATCAGAATCACGGGATGCATATAATTATATTAATTAAGTGACAAGAATAAATATATTTTCACACATTTCTCTCTCGCTTTTTATCTCTTCTCTTTCACATTAAATAGTTGGAATAAAAGAGAGGAGCCACCGGTGAGCGCTCTTTCACTCGCTCTCGAAGGAATAAAGTGTATACGTTTAATACGCGGTGGGTGCGGGAGAAGAGAGCGCATGCGCGGATCGCTTCGAGCTTAGTAGGTCGCCGCTCGCGCGAACCTACTCGCCAAGCCGCGTTACAACGCTTCTCTCAGTCGCACGTAGACCTTCAAGATATACACGCGGGGAAAATTGAAATAACGGAACGTGCGCGCGCTAGAAGCCGGGCGTCTTTATATTTATTTATCAGGCGCACGCGTTCACATGAAATACAAAATAAATACTCTTTATTATATTAAAGATAAACGACAAAAAATAAATAATAATACTCCAATTTAAATAAATTTTGTGTTATTGTGAATGTAAAAATAATTTTTCCAATGACTATTTTACTTATTTTTTCGTTTTCAAATGAATTTAATGAACATCAGTGTAAAGTTAAGGTGAGCTGGTATCACTGAGTCATTTTTTTTATTTATATTTCAATTCTTATCAATTTACTTCGACAATTGCGGTGATGCGCAAGCGCGCACGCTAACTGTGGATAATAAGAATATAAAAACGTGTCCGTGCTAATATTATTCGTCGATAAATGCAAACAGTGGTGTAAAAATATTCATAAACAGTACTGTAGTTTTGGTTTAATAGAACTCACCGCAGTTTAAATTATTTTGTGGCATTGGTTGGAGAGTGAGGACCGAGTGAAATTGAAAGTAAACAAACAGAAGTTAAAGAAAATATTCAAATATATATATATATATATATGATAACCGGCGATTCTGCGAAAGATATCACAACAATTGGAAGGAAACAGACATATTGACGCTGTTTTGTTTATCAACGAGGATAATATGGTGTACGGTGGAAATTTCGATATGGAGACGGTGAGTTTTTGTTTATTATTTCATATTAATCGAATAGAAAATATTTTCGTCTTTGTATTTTGCTGTTTCTATTCGTTGGTTTTGTTCCAACACATCGCTTTAAATAATAAATTTAATAATGATACCACAATTCACATTTTTAGTTTCTTGTTATGAGATAAGAGAATAATTTAAAGTAGATTTGATGAGTTTGACCTGACACGAGTCTTGATTTTTAAAATAAATTTAATATTAATGCGTAAATTCGAACGCAGAATTTACTACGAATTCATCTACTGACAAATATCAATTTAAATCGTTCAAAAAAGCTCTGTACGTCTGTTTCAACGTTATTATCTTCTGCGAAGATAGGTAATTAATGATTTACGTCATTGGTCGTTGAAATATAATTTGGATTTCGATCAAGAACATTTCCGCTGATAAAAATCATTTTTTTTTATCGTGTTTGGAAAGAAAATAAAATTCCAGTCGATGGAATTCCAAAACAGATATATATAAACAAGAAATTTCGAAATTTATAAACAATTGAATTTGTCCATAGAACGTAATATTTAATAAATGTTAAGGACTGTGGCATTGACAGTCACCCGTCGCGTAATTCCAATTGGCGCGTGTTTCCTCACACGCGGTTGACCCAGTCGCAATTTCTATCTTAGTTTGTCTCTATAACGCGTACATATATGTATGTATATATTTTTTATTTAATCTGTATGAGTGAGCGCGCGGACGCGACAAGTAGAGAAATCGCGCTCTGGAAAGCCAAGAAATTGGAGTCAATTTTTCTCCCAATGTTCTAGAATTGTGTGCAACTATTTAACACATACACTGAATGAAAATGGAAGAATAGATGAATGAAAATAAATAATGAAAATAATAAATTGCAGAGATGATAAAAAAAAAATGGTAATGATATTATTTTTTAATTGCTATATGGCAATATTATTTTGACATGAATTTACGCGCTGCGGTGCTGCAAACTCGGCTAATTATATTTACACGAGAACCTAAAAATGCAATGACTGAGGAAGCGACGATATAATAATATAATATGACGTTCGTTCGTTCGTATATACAGACATATATAAACACACACGCAATTTGCTTCGTGAAAGCGATCGCTAAGGCGTGTAATTTAGGCGGCAACACAATAATTTTATTTGCCAATTATAGTTTAGTAGTATTTAAAAAATTTTTCATTAATGTGTCTCTTTGTTATTTATTTATAATTAAATTGGTACACATTGTAGCAGTGGAAAAAAAATCGATTTTGTTTGCAATGAAAACTAAGCCGAATTGTGAAGAAGATAATAAATTGATAGGAAAGAAAAATAATTATGAAATGTAAACTTTATCGAACTACGAATTTTTGTCATTGATTTCCTTTATCTTTTTATTCGATTATTTACGTTAATTATATGTATGTTTAAATGTGTGAATATAATTAGATATTATTTCATTGTTAAATAATGAACGAATGGTAGAAGAGAATAAGAATAGATAAGGCAGAGAATAATTTTTGATATTATAAAGTTTATTGATGATGATAAAATCGATACTGCGACTTACGTCATTCGCCTTTCAGAGAGTTCCCATTTCTTTTCTTTTCTTTTCTTGTTTTCTTGTTTTCTTGTTTTCTTTATTGCTCGAGATGTTGAACGATGAGAAAAACTAGATGATAAGTAACAAACAAACAAACTTAATGTTGAACAAATAAACAACATGGCAAAAATATTGACAGAATGATTTTGAAGATGAATTTTCTTGCAGCACATTTCATAAATTGGTTCATATTTAATGTCTTTATAGTTTGAATGTTTCAGTAGTATTAAATTAATGTTATTTTTTTCGGAATTGATGAACCTGAATTTAAACTCCAAAATTATTCCTGATACCATTCATGTACAAGGTATCACTTGTTGGTTTGTTGTTTGTCGTTTTTTATTTTCTATTTGTTAAGGTAAAAAATATAACGATGAGCAGCTGAGTCGTTTGGCCGCAGGGAAGATTAACTTTCGAATCTACTCCTATATCTCACTGGCTCAGTAGCTTCTCTGCTTATTCTGTCGCACATTCAACTCATGTCTTTTTTTTTTGGTCCCTTGAGAAATTCACTCGACATTGTATGTGATAAAGAAATTCGTTCAATTGAGAATTGGATGGATAACAAGAACGAAAGATGAGTAGATTAAATTTTAATATTGTCGACATGGCAAGTTGATGTTCCATATAGAAATTTTCATTCTTATTCATGAGAATTCGTAGAATTTCATATATTATTATAATTATTTTTTTTTCTTTTTGATTGCAACTTCGTTTGGATAATTTTTCTTCTGTTTATTTGAGAATATTTGAAATTTCAATGATATAATTTTTTCTTTTCTACACTGGATAACATGAGGAAATATCGAGATGAACTGGACCTCGTTAGTTTCAATGATTGTTCATATCGGGAGACAAAATAAAGTTTTTTTATGTGTACCAATATTGAGATTAGAGAAAGAAAAAAAAATCTGTTGAGAGAATTCTTTTTGTAGCAAGATAAATTGATAATATTTTAGTTGAAAGGCTTACAATGTATGCATTGACCAATTTCATGATTAATTAACGAATTCTCAATACCAGAATTAATTAAGATTTTAGTATTCTATGAAGATAGAAATTATCATTAATGTTATGACTCGAGAAATTCTAAAGGAGGAAATTAATCCCACCAAAATATGATTCGGTAAAGTTCGTCCCACAATTTCTCCCCCGAACATAAACTATCGCATTAATTCATTTTATATCGATAAATTGTTGAGTTCGCGTTCGTGTAAGAATCAGTTGCAGAGGGAAACAAAATGAGGAAAAAACAGGGGAATAAGTAAAACCAAAAAGAAGAGAAAATAAAAAAAAAGGTTAAAAGGAAATAAATAAAACGTTCTTGGAAAGTCTTCGTGCCAGTGTTCACACGATTCGCATGGGTTTTAGCCACGGGGCTTTGAAAACGGCTAAAGAGATATATATATATACCCTCTTCCTTCATTTTCTCCTCTTTCATTCTACCACATCTTCATGCGTGCGTGCGCCCGCGCGCGAATGCGCTCGCGCTCTGCCCTAAGAGCCCGCGAATCGCGGCAGTGCCCAATTAGCCGGGCAGCGCCGGTCACGGCGTGGAATCTCCTTAAGGATATAGACCCACAGTAGCTCGTTCGACCTTATCCCACCCTACGAACAAATAAAACCTGAGTGTATAATACAGAGAGTGAGGGAGAAAGGGCGGGCGCAAAAGAGCGAACGAAGAAAAGAATGAATAAAAAAAATTATAAACAGTTTTCTGTTGGTCGTTTTTGATGCGATCAATTCAACGATGCATTCAGACATTAAATAGACTGCATTAAAATTTATTTTTCATCGCTTTTTTTTTATTACTCATTTCTTTACTCTAATGTCCCTGCGATTTCATATATATAAATAATTATTCACACATCTTTTTTTTTATTTATAATTAATTATTTATTCAGTTTAGATTTCAAGATAATTATTCAATTTTGAAATAACCCGTTGAAACCGGATCGCTAAACTCTCACAAAAGATGGAATTTCCGGGAAAAGAATTCCCAAATCGCACATTATGATGGATTTTATTTTAATAGCTTACAATAAATATTCATATTGTTTTATTTGTTAAAAGAAATATGAATAAAAAAAAAGGTTGAAATAAAAATGATGGAATAATAAATACAAGTTGAACGAAATGTTTATAGACCGTATATAGTTGATGTGAGTTCGATTTCATTTTTATATTTTTCTTCTTTTATAAAATGAAACCTTTTGGTTTTTTTTTTTTCTTTCTTATTTAATACATATAATTTATTGTAAACACCTGATGGAAAATATGTCAGTTACCTTGACAACATTTATAACAATCCAGACATTAGAAATATTTGAGAATATAAATTCATAACAAATATATAATCACACAAAATAAATGAATAAAATAAGAATGAGAAACATAAAATCTCTTTTATGTTTTTTTTTCTCATTTCACAGGTAAAATAAAAATTGTTTATAATACCTAATGGTATAAAAGTGTCTAGAAATGTTCACGTGAATTCCGGGAAAAAAATGATACCCAGGTAATTTCCGTTTCCGCTTTCGTAGAATAACCGCAAACGACACAACTACTTACAATTGTATATATGTAGCGGTGTAAGTGGATAGTCCGCGACTCCGTGCAGACACGTTATTTGTTGTGTATATAAAATACAAATGTACCCAGTGGACTGACGGGCGATTACAGAAATAGTAAAGTTTACAAACGTAAATGTTGCAGGAAAATTAAAGAAAAATAAATAAATAAAATGGGGGAAAGAAAGAAGAAGAAATAAAGAAGTAAATGATTATGAAGGGGGGAAAAAAATTGACTGTTCAACCTCGTATATAAAACCATAGTCAGATCCATACACAAACTCGTATGCATAATACCAGACAAGAAACTGTCTCTTTATGCCCCATACATTATAGTCGACGTCCTTGCCACGCCAATTCGAATATCCTGTCGCCCCAATACACGTTGACTGTATCTCGTGTATATTAGTGAGGGCGTGGTTATATTGGCGTGCGGTCAATTTGCTATCGCACGCGTTCACGTTTGGTATATAAAAAAATGTGCGTGAGCCTGGTGTACTTCGCAATATCATTGATACAACGCAAGTGCACGCACATTTGATAATTTTTTATTTTAAATGGAAAATTTGCGTGGTAATTTTTTTTATAAAAAAAATCATTTATACATTAATTTTGTGGATAAACTTTTATGGTAAAAGTTAGGTTAATTTCAATTTATTTCAATGAATTATTACATTGAAATTTGATAAATTGTCAACAAAAAAAATGTTTCAATGTGTTTATTTTATTTTTGTAGCATTAAAATTACCAGCAAAATTTTATCATTAGTTTGTAGTTGATTTTATCAATGAATATCTAGAACTGTATAAATTCAACAGAGTGAATTAAATTGGACACTAATTTTCAATATAATTATTAAATAAACCTACACAACTTTATCTCTATTCGAACAGGTGAAGTTTTTGTCCCTGTTAAAATCATACAAATACATTCACATAATAATTGAACAAAACTCGTTTAAACAAGATTACTTTAACGACAACCTCCACAACACCCTCCACATATAAATTTATCATACCAATGTTCAATTAATTTTCCAGTCTGTTTTGAATTCACCACGTCCCATGTATACTTCACCTTCATTCAAATATTTTTTTTTTCTCCATTAAGAAATAAAAGAAAAGAAAAAGAAAATTTTCTCAATTCAAAGACAGCCTTCAAAATACTTTCACGAGGAAGACATTAATTCTACTTTTTCTTTTCTTCACTACATAAATTTAAAATACTTGTACATAAATGGATACGTTTTGCCTTGATTTTTTTTTATCGGAAATTTACGTGGCGCTAACGAGTGGTGATGTATATATATGTATACCTATATATATACACATACATATATTTATATCTATACATAGGTAATGCATGTTGAACGATGTGCAGTGTCTGATAAAAACCGAGGATGAAAATGTTTGGAGTAAAGCAAGGAAGCAAAATATAAAAAAAAAGGGTAGCGCGTCCTCCTACTTCTTATTTTTCTTTCTTTTTTTTTTGTTTTTTATTTTCTTCTGCTGGTTCTCTCCCTCACTCTCTGTGTTTCGCTTGCGCTCTCTTACTCTTTATACTTTGGTTCAACCCACGATAAATCTAAATGTTCTTCTCTCGGTGCGGACAACGCGATTGCCCACAGATATTCGCGCAAAGTGCAAATGGTCACTCGCTTAATTACGCGTTCAAGCTCATTAAGGTCGTTATCCCTCTTTTCTGACTCACGCATTAGTGGCCAGTCTTGTCCACGGTGCATGGAGAATTATACGCGATCGTACTGGGGTAATGTTCACGTAGACTAAGGGAATTGATTTCACTTTGAATAATACATTCAATCTTGTTGAGGAAAAAAAAAGACAATTCGCATTTTTATATGATGTGAAGAATTTTTTTTTGTCAATGTAACGATCGTGACGGATTTAATATTACGAAAACAATTATAAATTCACATTTACCACATTAAAAGTTGACAATAACAAAAACACGTTGGTAAATTAATTTATCAATTGATTTAGACAAAAAAATAAATATTAAGTCACTTTTCTATTTTTCTCTTTCAAATATATTGTCTATTTTTTCTGTCCATTCAATAACAAATCACTTGACAGTTTTGTTATGATACTTTTGTTATCATTTTGTTTTCCCTCTATGGGGTAGAGATAAAACGACATAGAAGACGACAAGCGCACAAAAGGGTGAAGGGTCAGGGACGCGCGCGCGGCAGCAGTTTGCGGCGCGCGTTCCTCGCGGGAGGTCCTTTTTCCCCCCCGTCGTCATCGTCATTGTCGTCATAGTCGTTGTCCACAGCGTCTTTGTTTCTTTACTGTGTTGCAATTTCACAATCGCTTCTGATGCGGGAGTAAAACTTGCGCGTGCGCACTGTTGTAAGCACACGCGCGAGTAAAAGGCGCCGATGTGGATCGCACTATTATACCGATATAAAATATATTTTATACTGTATCGAACTCTTGCTGGTTGCACAATGATGAACAACCAAGTGCTCCTCATTCCTTCAGTATATCTTCGTAAAATTATTGCATAATTCTACTAATAAATCCCTATAGAATATTTATAGTCAATATAAATGTACACATATAGAATAGATAAATGCATATTTATTCTATAAGAATATCAATTTATTACCCATATATTGTGAAGATTATTAATATATTTTTCTTTATTCAGCATCTTCTTGAACTATTGAAGTAGAATTTCAATACAATGAATCGTTTTCTCGCATCAATATTTCAAACATCCAACACAATTCGGAATTTATCAGTGGTAAAAATCAATAAATTCAATACTTCTGTAATAATTCACTCCAATTCATAATAAAAATACATTCAAAAATTATAAATATCATCAAAATTAAAATGCGAATGAAGAAGTTTTTTTTGATACTAAAAAAAAATCCTTCTTCCATCTATTAAAAATATCTTAACTAAAGAAAGGCCAATTGCCAATCGTCTCAACTGACTAAATATTAATTCCACTTGAAATTCTCCGACCCCATAAAAAATTCCCAATAAAACCACATCAAAATTTCCCCCTGTATTCACAATTAAAATTTCCCACAATCACAACTCCATTAAAGACAACATTTTCTATTTCATACTCATGTTCCACCACTAAAATTTTTATAACAAATGTATTAAATATTTACTTTATACGAGATCGTAGTTTATCTTTATATGTAAATACATACCTATATACTGTATGTATCTGTTTATATAAACACAAACACACACTCACAGATATATATATATATATATATATATATATATATATGTTTATCTGGCGAATGGTCGACCGGTTGCCCTCAGCATATAACGACGCCGTGACGCCATTAAATGCCAAGATCGAACACACTAGCCCGAAATCTAAAGCGTTTATCTGAAATGCGTATAACACTCATACGTACTATACGTCTATTACCTATTATATACATATATATATGTGTGTGTATAGAGTTGAATGCATTAATTTGATCGCGATTATACACCGTGAACTGTATATGTATATATGAAAGATATATAGAATTATTTTCGAAAGGCATACAGAATTGTTGCTACCTTTTAAGGTCGACTACCTTTTGTATATCACGTTAATTAAATACCGCCTTTATTCATAACCTATTATTTTATTCACATAAATATCACGTACTATATAATAACACACTCACATAATTTTTATTAATCTATTCGTATGTTTTTTTTTCTTCATTCCTCCCTCTGTGAATCAAATAAAAAATCATATTCAAATGAGTACATTCACATTAATTCATTTAAATAAAACGAAATTGTATTGAAATTAAATTTGCCGAAATGAAAACTTTTTTCGGTAGTTATGACAAAAATAGAAATGAAAAGTTTTCTTCTTTTTTATGTCACTATAAATATTTTTTTAAGTGTTCAACTGTTGTATATATATATATATATATATATATATACAGACATATGTAAATGTATATGAATTTGTTATTTATGAACAGATGTAAAGAGAAAAATAAAATTTGAATAGAAAATTTACAGCGTCTATTATGAGTCGATATTTCTTTGTCTTGTCGCTCAAAAATAACACGAGAAGTGAGAAGAAGGAGCATTATTATATATATATATATATCTGTATAATGTTGCGAGATGTGAGGGGGTGAAGAGTGGCCTAAGCCACTCGTGTCTGTCGTAGAAGCAAAGCAACGTTCACCTCGTGCCGAGGTCGACTATTTCGCTCTTGCAAAACGATTTGCTTGTGTGCCCTTCTCGACTCAACTATCTTCTTTTCTTTATATTTCTTTGTTGTGTGTCGTGTGCGCCAGCGTACGGGCACACGCTCTCATCTTTCAATCATTTGTGTATGTGTATAATACATTAAAAAGAATGAAGAAAAAAAGAAACAACAAAAAAATATATGTATATGTACTTGGATATTTCAAGAGTGAGCGAAGTACGCGCGCGAGAGATATGCGATGAGAAAGGAGATGAGCGCGAGCGCGTTACCGTCGTCGTTGCATCGCGCCGGCAGAAAGTGCTGTTTCCCCGCATTGTCAGACACGGCGCTATTACTTATCGCTCGGCGCGGTTCCCCAACGACCAGATGCATTAGCCTGTTACCTGTCCGTTTACTTTGTTTTATTTATTTATTTATCTCTATGTTTTTTAGGTCTTTGTATCGATTTTTTGTTTTGCAACAACATTTTGTGTGCATTTAATTCGATTCATTCTAATTATGTGCATATAAATTACAGATATATTTTAGTAGGTTTACTTTTTTTTTTTTTAGTTTTATAAAGTGTTTGACTGCTGACAGAAATATTTATTTTTACTTTAATTTTATCGCGGGAATTAATTTGATGGTGAAATAGTTTCTTTTGTTTCATTTTCAAATAGATAAGTGGAAGAACCATACAGTTTTATTACTGAATTATTTAATTCACTGCAATTATGATGGATAATATAATAATTTGTTAATAGTACTATTGAACTGAATTGATCTGTATCAATAACTAAAACTCCGTATTCCATTGGTGTGATTATATGAAATTATTTTATTACCAAAATAAATTGGAACGTACTGAATAAAATATAGGCGAACTATTGCACTAAATTAATTTTCTATAAAATTTTATTTTTTCTTCTTTCTTTCCTTGTCTATTTTATATTTTCATTTTTACTGCATTTATTTTTCAAAAAATTAAAATGAAACTTTGTTTCACAGTTTATAACTATTTTATGACATCAATTGTTATCAATATGACAAACTTTTTGTTATTTTTCAAAACAATATGGAATTTGTCTAAATTATAGTTCGTATTAATATTTCAAAACTTATTTTGAAATGACTCTACGAAATATCTCATTAATTTTCCTGATACGATTAATCATTAAATAATAGCTCGTGCGTTATTAATCCGATTTGAAATTGTTATCAATTATTTGGATGTTTCGAAACTACTTGTTCTTTATTTGCGTTAATGTCTACGTGCGCTCGTGCACATTGTACGCACGAGTCAATATAAATGTGCCACGTATATACGTGCGTGTGCATAGCGAAGCTGCATCCATTCATGCTTGCAGTAAGTAAATAAAAAAAAAAGGGAGAAAAAAATAAAAAATAAATGTAGAAATAAAATAAATAAAATGAAAAGACAGAAATGGCTGCTTGGTGCAAAGACTCGCTTGCACTCACCACCTTTTACTTTTTATATAGCTACTCCTCTTCCGGCCGTCTTTCACGCGCTCAGAAGATCCCGCTCGCACTTCTCATTCTTATCCTTCGCGTTTCTTCTTCTTCTTCTTTACCTTCCTCCTGTTTATGTCGCTTTTGTCCTATTAACGGCGCACGACGTACCGCATTGCAGTCACGCGTGCACTCTCCAGACACTCAAATTTTATAGGTCTTTATGTATATATATATACATCTAACTTGAAATTTAAATCATTTTTATTGTCACAATAAAGAGTTGAGTGATTTTCACTGCTTCATACAATTCTCGAAGTTTCTTTTTAAATAAGAATAAAAATAAATTATTGATTTACATTAACAAAAATAAATTTTACCATAGTAAAGAATGAATTCTGATTGAAAATCATTTTACATTCAACTTTAACAATCAACAATCAAATTCAACCAATCCCAATAAATTTCATTCAATGCCGACCATGACAACAACTGCCGAATAAATTTGATGAATTGCCCAACAGAAAAATCGAAATTGTCAATGCAATTCAACATGTTGCCCATCACAATTGAATTATATATTCAAGGTTAAAACTAAACCATAGTGATAAATGTACACGTACTAACACACTCATACACATTACTAAAGAACGATGTGTTGCCCTGTATAGAGAAAATTAAATTTATTACGTGGCTATTACCGAGTGTAATAAATAACAAAATGTCAAGATGAGTAGTCGGATTGAATTCTATATTGCGTTGCATGGTGCTTCGCACATTGCTTGGATTTCTCCCACTTTAAGTACTACCTACACATAAACACACATGCATATTATACATATAACTACATAAATGTGGCGACCGTCTGCGTCAATTCGTGCGTGCACGCAGGAGCGAAACTTCTACCTCGTGACTCGACTCGAGTTTCTTCGGTTGTTGTAACGCCGGCTTTTACCGTTACTCCATGGCGCGTCCTCTCCATCCTGAGTACACTCATTCAAATACATATATATATATATATATATATATATGTACATTTATATGTAATTGTGTTTATTTATATATGTGTGCAATATATTTGTGGCGCCTCTGCACGTATAACTGATGGCCGGCGCATTGCTCACATCCAACTTATACAATTTTTCCCATTTTATTTATTTATTTATTTTTTTTCCCCCAATGTATATAATTTAATCGAATCAATTGTGAAATAAAAATGAAGGTTGAAATAGATAAATTATCGTCAGCATATGAATATACGTAGGCGGACTAAAAATAACTTGGAGAATTATTAATGTGTGGGGGGATGGAAGGGAGAAAAAAAATATATGAATAAGAATTAAACATAATTCTATGAAAGATGACGAAATATTATGCGATGAAATATCAATTGGATTACAAATCGAAATGAAAACAGATGAGATTGATGAGAAAAATGTCATGACAAAGCTGTAGAAACTTTGATAATCATAATCTAAAGACAATCATAAGAAATCAGTGACATTGAAAAATTTATATCTGATTCAAACAGAAGACAATTTATTTCCACTTTGTCATTATTTTTATTTCATTCTTTGTTTCTTTTATTATTCTTATTATCTCTTTTTTTTTTTCATCACAACTGTTTCTGTGTTTCTATAAACTGCAAAATTATCTCTGGAATATTTTCTCTCCTCATTATTAACATATTATTTCTTTATTTTTTTTTTCTTCTTCTCCAACGTGGCGCTGTGATTATGTTTCATTTGGTCGTCAATGCCATTGATGAAGAAAAAAAAACCACCAGGAATGAAAAAGAGAAATATTGAGAGAAACATAAATAATGACGAACAGCAACAAAAAAATAAAACAATTTCCCGTAATGGGTATTCGTTGAATTTAATTTTTCTCCCTTTTTTTTTTCTTCTTTCCCCCCCATCGTAGCTACACACATGTACGAGGTATTCATATATATATATATTCCTCGTACACACACACATAGACATTTAAAATATATAGTGAATAAGAAGTATTGAAAGATGGTGAAAAAAAAAGAGAGAAAGTAAGAAAAAAATATAAAAAATATATTATCTGGCTATTGAGTGTTCGCGGAAGCCGTTTGGTAGCGCGGGGTGAACCGGCTGTGGATCGTTTATTGTCTCTGCGTGTCGGTCGAATACATCTTTCTCTCTTTTTCTCTTTTACAATGTATATATACACCCATATACTCTTGTCGTTTGGCACGGGCGTTTTGTTATCTCCACACTTCAACCTGAAGCATTTGCCTGTATGGTCAATGCATATAATACAGTGAAGAGAAGGCTGTTGGCTGCTCTTGCTCTTATCAAACATGGTCTCTTCGTCGTTTTCCACTCTGTTGTGATAATCTACGTGACTTTATTATCGTCATTCAATTCAACGCATCACCCTTAAGACACCCTTTCGCATTTTCATCTAAGGATTATACATGAAAGGGAACAAAAGAAAAAAATATTAATAAATATTTATATTTATTTGGTTACTTTGTTGTGTTTGAATGGCTTTTTCTTTGGGTTTATTTTATGGATTGGGGGAAAATGTTTAGAGATTATTATTTGTAATATCTATTGGTATGTGAATATTATCGGTTTGGATTAATGTTCAATACTTGGGGTGAAGTCAAGGAGAAATGTTGAAAGGGCAATGACGCGCACAGAAAATAAAGGGATATGGTGTGTGTACATACATATATATATGTGTATGTATATATTTATGTAGCGAGAGTGAATTTCATTTGAATAGAATAGAACGATAGTGTGATTTATGGTATGCAGTGCACTCTCTGCGCGTGACTCTCTTTCGAATTTTCATTTTGTTTTCTTGTTTTTATTTCTTCCTTTTTAGTTTATTCAGTTTCAAATGTGAAATATCAATTTCGAAAGAGATGAATATACAAAGTGAATTCAAATATTTATTTTTACTGTATCGCTTTTTATTTGGGTTACGTATAAAAATAATAGTTTTAAATATTAAAATAAAAACTGTCATATAAAAGAGGAAAAAAAAATTGTGAAATAAAATAAATATTTATTATATTTTCATCTCACTTTTTGTTTTCACTTCTAAAAAATTCAACCCTTGAATAAGACAATTTGTATATTTCATTCGATTTACGGTGAGGGAAAAATCCTAACCGAATAAAATATGTCAATAAGAATAAATAAATATCGAAATAAAAGGAAGAAAAAGAAAAAAAAAAGACTCAATAAATAATCGATACATCGCATCTACAAATATTCTGTATATAATTGTCTTCTCTTTTGTTTACTCCTGTCTTAAAAACGCACGGATTTTATATGTACCAACTTATGAATTTCATATACATACACGAAAGCTTTTTACACTGTCTGTGTCCGTGTCTCTCTATATATAAATATATATATATATATATTGTTTGGTTTGTTGCGCGAGTTTTGTGCATTCAACAGAGTCGCGAACGCCGAGACATAAATTCAAATGCCTCGGACATGGCCGTTCATGGGGTATTGGGTATGTGGGTATGTAGGTATATAAAGAGAGTAACAAAAGTATAAAAAAAAAGTGCGCGGGTATATGCATGGGGCCACCCTGGCCCACACAGAGGCCAACTGCAATGCGCATATCTATCTCAACTTGCGATATGTTGGTTAGGGGAGTCTCTACAAAGAGAGAAATAGTGAGAGAGTGCAAGAAAATACGAGAATTTAAATGGTGTGAGTGAGACGGAGTGAAAGAGCGCGCGCAGTTTGTTCTCGGAAGCGAGAGGCCATTACCGGTGCCACAGGCCCCATACTGATATCTCAATACAAACCCCCTTTAGTTTGAATCCATTATAATATCCGATGCCGCTTGGTATAAACACCAGAGACAAACTCTTGCCATATATAAAGGTAGATAGGGGAGGACAAGACAGACCCCATGGACAAACAGAACTCTCTGAAGGAGTTTGAGAAATAGAAAGGGAAATTATTTTGTTATTGGATTCATTTTTTTGTTTAGGGTGTTTTATTTTTATTGTGTTGATAGTAAATTGGTATTATTGACTTCAACACTGATTATACAATTATTCATGTTTTGCAGATTGGTTTTAACCTTTAGAGCTTAGAATACTTTTTATCTTTCATTTGAGTTATGAGTTTGTGTTGTTTTCAGGGGCCTGAGTATTTTTTTAGTTATGTATGTTTTGTTCTTTTTTAAGTGGAATAATTATGATAATTGGCAATATTTTGATTGAGTTATTAATCATTGGTGCATAGAGGTTGATGAATGTGAGGTGAGATTAAAATGAGAAATTCAATTATCGATGGTGTTTTAATTTTATATTTTTATAGTATTTTATTTTTCCTTTGTGTGATTTATAGTTTGATTGAGAATCTTTTTTCTTTTGCGAATTTTTTTATTTCACTTGTTCTCAGATCTTCACATTTATTCTTCGTTGATTTATCATTTTATATTTTATATTTATTTTTATTATTACTAACGGTAATATACACCGAATTTTTATTGTGTATTCATGAATGTGTACATAAACACAATATAATTGATTTGAAGAATTTAAAATTGTAATGAAAAAGGAAGAAGAAAAAAAAAAATAATCAAAAGTATCAAAAACAAAATTTATAATTCATTTATTTTCATTCTTTTTTTTTCTTTCTTTTCGGATACTTTATTTATTTTCTTTTTTTCTTTTTCGTATTCACTTCTCGTGCAATCTGCACTCAATCTTGCTCGTATATTCGCGCTTCGCGTATATTCGCGATATCCACTCTCTGGCACGATGTAACCGCTGAATTATACATAAGTCGAGTGAAATAAAATATGCTGTCGGCATTTTAACGTAACTCTATATAAAGGTGAAAAGGGTATTGAACAAGTGAGAGAGAGAAAGAGAGAGAGAGAGAGGAAAAAAAAAGAAAAGAAAAAAAGAATGAGGTAAAAACATTTAACACAGAAGAGGAAAAAGATTAAAAAAAAAAGAAAAGAAAGAAAAACATGACGTTACATTCAAGCATTTTTCTCTGTGTTAACACATATGAATTTTTGGTGTGTAAATTCACAGCACAACCATACACTAACACACATAAAAATCACATTTACATTCATTTAATAAAAATTATAAATTATACAACAGGAAATTTTTACAACACCTAATAAAAACACCATTAATAATGGCAGGAAAAAATAATGTAAAACTATCAATTATATTTTGCACTACTTATTTACCGAATAAATAAGGAAAAAATCTGCACACTAAATTATTTATGTACACAAGTACACACACATATATATATATATATATATATAAATGCATTAAGTAAAACTTGACAAGATTAATTGCCAAAGATTATAACGTAGGAAAAAAAAGAAATTGTGATATTCATTTCCATTTTTCATGACTACAATTCATCGACTCAAAATGCCGTTAAATTTGTCGAAAGGTTGAAGTCTCTCTTGGATTACTTTAAGTGTATTTAAAAACGAAATGAACAAATGTATATACATATATTTCGATTATTTCTGAGTACACATAACTGTCACTTACATATATCTATACACAACTCTGTTATTTTTCTCTGCATTCTTTATCCTCATTTTTATGACCAGCTCATCGAGTAACTGGAGTCTTTGGATTTATTTTTTGCCTGTTTATATTTTTTTTTTATTCTTCTCAACTCGCTCTGTCTCTTCTTTCACTACATTTATTATTATCATTCTTCACCTTTTTGCATATTAAATATCTCTGTATATATATATGTGATGTAAAAGTATTTATTTGTTTATGTATATGAATATTGGCTCTTCTCACCTTCTCTTTTCGTTGGTGCGCACTTTGGAATTCACAACTCACTCTCTCCTTTGCGTCATCGTCTCCCTCTCAGTGTGCGTTCGTTTTTCTCACTTTATTTCTCGTTGTGTCTTTCTTATTCTTAACAGTTTCACCTATAGAGAGGTGATGCGACGACGAGACCATAGAGCTTGGTAACCTTCAAGGCCGGCTCAACGGGTTTTCCAAATCACGGTCTCGCATTTGACTTCCTGCCTCTATCCTCCTTTTGCTTATACACACTTATATTTATTTGCTACTTGAAACAAAAATATATTTAAGTGTCCATGTATATATATATATATACATATTTATTTAAATGATAGTGAAAATAATAATTGGCGAATAATTAAAGTATTTGTTGACACTTGAATGAATATAAGATAAAAATTTACGAATATTTTTAGATACGCATAGAAATTTGATTTATTATAAATTCATTTTGGATTCTTGGCATTGAAATTCATCCAGACTAATTAATTTACCTGAAAGATATACAACAATGTATTGAATTTCGTATTATAGATTTATTCATATTAAAATTCAATAAATCATTGATAAAAGGGAAATAAAGAATAAGAATAGAATACTAAAACTTATATTTTCCATATTACATTTCTATGAAACAATTTTTTTATCACATTCATCAATAAATTGTTTTTTTTTTTATTTTTCTTCTATGTCAATTTATCGTAATCAAAGATCAATAAATCACTGATGCGATATTGGAAGATAAGGAAAAAAAACTTAAACTGAATCAATTAAATTTAATGATATAGAAAAAAAAATAATATTTATTTGATCATTATTTGTTGTAATATTTATTTTTTTTTTGTCACACTCGGATCAACAAAAGAAAATATGAATAATTGCATGCAACATCTATACAATTGATGCAAGAATACAAGCAGCTGGTTGGGTAAAAAAAAAAGAAAAATAGAGAGGAGAAAAAATTATATAAACATTTGCCTATGTAATTTAATGTCGATTATCAATCTTTGACTTTTGAAACCGGAGCAAATGCGGATATTGGAGGAATTTTAATGTATTGTTATGGTATATAAACATGCATAGATGTATGTAGATGAACCGTCTATACACTTCACAATAAATCATTTATGCAAAGTTAATTATTTAACTTTATCATTATTTTATTATTCAACATAAACATGTTTTAATATATATATATATTGATCCGTAAGTGTTTCGACCTACGATCAATAGATTCTCGTTGTTTCTATATAAACAATGATCAGCAATAAAACAGAGAGAAAAAAAATATATAAACAATAATAATTGTATACTATTTAATATTATCTTAGAAAACATGTTAGACCTATAAATTGAAATGTTTCATTTATGATTGTCAGTTCCTCATTCTATTCTCTGAATTTTCTCTACCTTCATTTTGCAATTATAATTTTTTAATCGTCGGAAAAATTGATATTCACATCAACAACAATTACATATTTAATATATATTTAAATATAATTTATTGAATGTAGATAATGAGTAAAAAAGAAAAATAGTGAAAATCTTGCAACTATAATTCAAATTGAATGACAATTTTTTCTTTGTAAATTATTATATAAAATTGATAGTTCAATAAAATTATTATTCTGCAATTTTATCATTGACAAATTTACTATCAGACTGTTACTGCCGTTGTGGCTGCTATAAATGAATTGAATTGTTCGATTATGCAAAATAACCCAACGGCCTTAACGCCTTCGCATTGTGTGAATAGGTAGGACGTTCGCTCATTGCATTGCGCATACAAAATAAACAGATAAAGAGTGAAAGAAGACAAAAAAAAAATAGAAGCAAAGTAAAAGTGAGAATAAGAGTACAATATAATGCAAAACAATAGCCGGTCTATTAATATCCATGTGAATAAAATAAATTTAATCGACATTGTCTGTAACAATATAACAATATATTGTTTCGTAATTTAATCTTAAAATGAATTTTTATTCTCAGTACTATCAACGAAAAATTCCTATTTTCCATTCACATATTCAAAAATCACTAGATCTATGTAATCCGGATGAAATCACGTCCATTATTTCTATATATCACACAGAAACAATTCATTCGATTGTTTAAACAAATTAAATTTGTGGATATTTTCATATTAATCAAATTTTTCTAAAACAATTCACTTGCTTATAATTCTTCTTCTCAAATTTCCATTCAAATCTTCTCAAAATTTCAATGACAATTGTTTTAAAAAATATCCATCATCTACTTTCACATTTGAAAAGGAAAAAAAACAAAGGGAGAAGAATAAAATTGATGATTTTCAGTTTCAAATATTTAAATACACGAATAATGCTCGGTCTAACATTGAGACCGGTATATATGTTGACCTGATGAACTTCTGACGTCGCTATTGTTCTCCTCTTTGCAAAAGACGAGAAGGATTATATATACATATATACAAAGAGTCCATAAAACATTTAACAATGTCCAAGAGAGTTGTGAGTATACAGTGCTGCCGCTGCGCTCGGTACAAAATATATTTTTATTTATTTTTATTTCATCTTCCTCCGCCCTTTTACTGGACAAAGGCTGAGGATTTCGTTATGTCTGTACACATACGTCTGTTTGGTATGATGCACGTGGGTCATTATATTGTGGCGCATTTATGCTCCTATTATGCAGTATTATGTTACTATTTACGCTATCACTGGTGTGCGCACACCTATTTATTTGTCTTGTTCACTAACCAACAACAATACTTTGTAATTTTTCAGAAACAATGGAAAAACAAATCCATATCAATTCTTCTCTTTATTCTTCCTCATCTATTTTTAAAACGTTTTCTTTACCAATCGATAACAATTAAATTTAAAATTCAACAATGCAATGTCAACAGTGAAATTTGTTTGTAAAGATTTTTTATTTACATCAACTGATTTATGTCATTAATTTTATTAGTAATTACATGGTTATAATAATTTGTTTATTTATCCATTACTATTTCCTTCTCTGTTTTTTTCCAATTGCATAAATAATTCATGTGAATGAAAATGAAGACAAAAATAATTCCAACTATATCTTGCAATTATTTTCTAAATTAATCTCTGTCTACATTAACTGTTTATTATATTTTCTTTTTCACATATATTTATATCTATTATGCTTGATATACCAGTTTTGATAGGTAATTCATCACACACTATATAACTAGTATAGAAACAAAATTATTCCTAACATTTTTATAATACATGAATTTATTTATTTACCGTTCCATTTGACCATAAATTTCGCTCTTCAATCAATACCAGTAGCAAATGTTAATTTATCATCGTGTCAAGTGAAACAAAAATTAAAAAGAAATAACCACAATGTCTAATTGTATTTTAACAATAATTCATTAATCTATCTTGTTAATTGACATTTTGTTTTTATTTATTTAAAATCACTTACAGAACTTTATGAATAATTTATGAGAATACTCGTGTCATTTATTTCCTCGCAATTAACAACATAACCACGCATACATTCATAATCATAAAATATCTATCATGGACCGTTATTTAATGTCTTGTGAACAACAATTTTAGGTCGATTAAACAAAAAAAAACATCACAATTACACCGTCATGTATAAAGCATAGAACATAATACTAAAAACAATAACTAAAAGCACTATAAACTAAAAAAGGATCATGAATATATTCCAGTGCAATAATAATTTTCACTACATTATATAAACAATAATTGCAATCGTTATCGTGAAACAACCGCAAGTATGTCGTCAGTCTGACGAGTATCGTGGTTTATCTACTGTCGCAAATGCGCGTGGCATTTCGCATACAGTGAAAACAGTTGCGCATACGTCAGACATGTGTTCTAGTCTAATTCGCATTGACTCTACGAAAGATCGTGTTCGGTGTCAGTTATATTTCCAACACTCTTAATACACATGACTCAGTAAACACAAAATTAAAATAATTATACTAAAACATTATTTTCTCGTGTATTTAAACAATTATTTTAATTTTCACTGCATTACACGAACGTAAAATATCTCAATTAAATAATTTGTGATGGTCTATAAAATTAATTATTCTCACATATTCTCTAAAATTTCATCTGTCCAATTCTACCATAATAATATAATTATTTATTTATAACTTTTATGAAGTTATAATTAAATATTAGGAAATAAAATAGTCGAAGTGAATGATGAAAAATTGTGTGATTATTTCAAGCGATAAAATAATTGTTGAGTGAAATAGAAAATTGTTGGGGCATACACAGAGTGAAGCGTATAACGCACGTTAATCAGTGGACACGCGAAACAATTTTCATGACGCCCAGTGCGCACATACAATTGTCTTTGTGGTGTGAGCGCGTTTCGAATTGCGTGCAATCGTGTCGTGCAAGAGGAGCGGTCGCCCACACGCGTGTATGCATATCCAGAGAATATATATTTATGTTTGTACACATATGCGTGTGTGTGTGTGTGGTTTATATATGTAGGACGAGGGATAAAAGACAAAATGAGGGACTTTACGATCGGCATCGGTTTATTATAGAGCTGCTACGATAAGTGGCGACCGATAGGGCACTACTTTAATTTTTCTTTTCCCTATTTTTTTTTGTTCATTGTCCAATGTGTATTGTCTTTCATGTGTCATGCAAATACATACATATATATATATAGATTTGATATATATGGCTATATAAATTGTCACAATTGATAGCAATGTGTAGGTATATTGAGTGTATGTATGAGGGCTGATTTATTTATAAATGCTGAGCTACTGAATAATTTACTGATTGCCTCGCCCTTTATGTTTCTATTACAATAAATACGGAAGTAGTATCACATCGTTTTTTTATTTTTTTATTTTATTTATTTATTTATGTATAGAGGGATGAAGTTGAGAGTGTCGAGGGAGGAATAAAGATTTGGGGATTGCTAGTGATTAATTATTGATCTGATAATTTGAAAAACTGTATTTGGTCGATGAAGAGTTGCAATTTAGTTTTGAATTTTGATATTGAATAGATAAATAAATAAATAAATAAATAAACAAATAAATGTTGGTTAAATTGTCGATTTTATATATGTATTATATATAGATACATGTAATGAGTAAAATGTCAGTTAGCGAAGTGCTGTAATAAAATTGACTAAAATGTAATGCAAGTTGTTCAATATAGTCACGTAAGTAATGTCGAGACAAAATAAACGCGCGGTATCCATTGCTGTTTCTTTTCACCGCACTTTGCTTCTCTCCCACTTCACATTATTATATTTTATTCATTCTATCGTTTATTTATTTACATACATGTGATTTGTTTTTTTTTTTTCATTCTGATTCTACTCCTTTTATTTATATAAATATACATGAACATAATATACAAATTCTCACAAGGAACATTGGAAATATCGTGGCAATATAGGGCTAAGCGACATGTCGCAGGAGCGTCGATGGTGCGCCCACACACCAGGGCAGATCTTTGAATGTCTAGCATAGCAGTAAAGTTTTCTTTACAATTGCCATTGCCATATACAACAGGGCTATTATCCATTTTGTGTACATATATAAATATCTATTTGTATATATAATAAATATTCTATTCGGAAAGACGAAAAAAAAATACTGTGAAACAAAAAATAAGAAGTAAAATGAAAAATAAATATATAAAACTCGTTTCAGTGATATATTGTGACATTAATATCAAATTATTTATCATTTTGAATCTGATGTTGAATGGATGATGAAACGTTTGGTTTGTTGTTGTTGTCGACAACGCATTTGTCGCTTTGGCATTTCATGGACGAGTTTAAATGTACTTGGTGAAGTGCAATTATTTTTTATATACTACGAGAAATATTTGTATAAATATATAAATGACAATTGTACGTGGTTATATGTGGTGCAGTAAATAGTAATTTATATGTGGATTAGTTATTTATTTATTACTAGGGTTTTTTTTTTCTCTTTTTTCGAGAAACATGCGACATGGTCGAGGAATGTTTTAATCTTTATTTTTTTCTTTTTTTCCCATTTGATGATTCAACGACGCAGTTATTGATGATAGGAAAAAAATGGTTGATTGTCGTTTGAGAGGATTAATTGGAGGTTTATTCTGTGATCACAAATTGAGTTGTCAAATGAAATAGAGGATAAAAAAATACATTGAGTTATGATAATTCGAATATATATAAACGGAATTCGGAAGTGGAATAATTAAGTGACTGAAATAAAATGAATAGGGATAATATGGAGGGTGTTTCTTTTTAATACATTTAATATTATACATTTGGCCTCGAGTTTATGTTTGTGAAATATAAAAAAAATTCTTACTGTTATTATTAGTATGATAGTTATGATAGTAATGGAATTGAACTAGAAATTCTTGTTGGATCATTTAGCCACACAGTCACTAGTAGAAAATGCTGTGAGTGCGCAGACAATTTTATAATTGTCAGTGATATTACCTCAGTGTACAATAATAACAAAGATACTCAGATCAATACGTGCGCACAGATAATGAACAGAGAAAAATATTTAAAAACATACAACCAAGTTGATTCTTATTTTATCCATCTCTACGTTAGAGGTGAAATAACAAGAAAATTCCCTTCTTTCCAATTTTATGAACCAAAATTATCCACAATTATTTTTTCTATTATTATTAATATCAGAAGATCATGAAAGCAACAAAACAAATTGATCACAAATAAAAATGAACTTTACAATATGAAAAATCTCATAGAATGATATCGTAAATGTACTTTAGGAATAATTCAATAATTGTTTGTGATATGATTTCGATTTTGAAAGTTGTTTGGAAAAACCACACCAGCATTATCAATGAATAAAAAGTGATAAAGTTATAGCAGTCACAATGATTACATTGAAACAGAAATAATATCCCAAATGAATTTATTCAAACGTGAAGGACGTAACAAGATAGAGAATAAAAAAATGATATTTTATACTTGCACTATTGATTTGTATCGCAACATTTTAGATCGATATTAAACAGCGCACCGAGGGAGGTTAAATAGTACATATATTCCCCTTGCGCACATACACAATAACCCAAGCGTGTAAATCTCGGTTGGACCGATAGCAATCGCCGTCGCCGCTGTGGCCGCTGCCCACAGTCGTTTACCCGCGTTGATCAATGTAACGGATCGTATAATATGCGAGTGATCGTGTTTCGCCAGTGCATGCAAGAACTCTTTACTTGGCATTAAGTGAAGAAGCGCGAGCATTATAACGTTATGCACTCGTCGTCGCAGTAGTATAGGTTATTTAACAAGGAAGAAGCTTGATCTGCATTAACGGGCATTAAGGAAGTCAACAACAACTTCAAATGAAAATGAAATAAAAAAAAAGGAAATATATATACATGAGAAATAATTTTTTGTATAATAATTTAAGTAAAAAAATATTGAAGAAAAATTAATAAATATGTAAACAGAAAATTGATTCTCGTGATTAGATCATTAATGCGGTATTCTGTATATATAGTTGAGGATGAAGTAGAAAAATTTTAAACATTGTATAGGTGTATCAGTTTATATATAAAATTAAATGTCGATTAAAATAACCACAGAATAAAAAATAAAGATGTTTATCGCGTCTGAGTTTATATAAGATAAAATATATATAATATTCTCACGGTTGTGCATTTCTTTTTTTATTATTATATATTTTTTATTTTTCATCTTTTCAATGATATTTAATCGAAAATCATCCGTGACACCAAGTGCTTGACCCCTCATCGTCATTGTACAGTCTCGTGACCCGTTGAAAAGGTGGAAAAAAAAAATAAAAATGAGAAAAAGGGAGGGAAAAGAATAATAAAAAATAAGGAAAATAAATAAAGTGGAAAGAAGGGAAATAAAAAAGAGAAATGCAGACGCGAGAAAACAATAATCTTCAACACACCTTTATAAAATGTATATTATAAAGTGGTTGAAACGCCATGAACCTTGAAGACGACACGGGGTATTGCACATTGTCATGAACGAACGACTTTTAACATTCCTATGAGATAGACAGCAATATGAATTGGCTTTAGTCATCGCTCACGTCACGTATAAACTCTTGTCGGTGGAATTAATTTGTAAAAATTGTGAATGAAAAAAAAAAAAACACAAATGTTTATCTACATACATTCATAATGTATAAAATTGAATTTAATAGAATAATTGAATGAATTTAAAGGATAGTTTTATAGGTAATTAAGGAAATAAAAGTGACAGATATCACTTTCCACCCATGTAAATGGATTGTCAGTTGAATAATTTTATGGTATTGCACTCTGTTAAGGAACATTGATAGAAAATAAGACAAATATTTATGCACATGATAGTCCTTGAGCCTTTCGAATTATCTTAGTTGTGGTCAATGAACCGTCAAATAAATTCATCGAATTTTATTCTACTGATTTAACTTCAAACACGTTCACGATATATTGCCAAAAAAAGGCATTCAACATTATTCAATTTTTATTCCTTTTATCTCTAGTTGTA
This sequence comes from Meteorus cinctellus, assembly GCA_030523045.1. NCBI lineage: Eukaryota > Metazoa > Arthropoda > Insecta > Hymenoptera > Braconidae > Meteorus > Meteorus cinctellus. The sequence goes on along the minus strand of JAPYZF010000211.1, from coordinate 66,099 downwards.
ATTTTATCTAAAACTCGAGAAGAATTTATTATTTTATCCAGCAATGAGAAAAAATGGCAAATCATTGAATTAAATAATTCTATTGGAAAATAAAAATTAAAAATGAATTGACAACACAATTTTTCAATCTCTGTTTAAAATATATTTCTGTGATAAAGACATTTTTGGTTTGAATAAAATAATAAAATTGCAAAGGGTTAAAATAATCAACAGTCGATTTTACATCGCTCCAGTTATATATGAACTGCCGACACTTATACATAAATATTTTGATATATATAAATATACAAAGTTGTCGCATTGCAATATCCAATGCCCGTTAGCTTCTTATCCACTTTCTTGCGCCGATCGTGGCGGATTCCACGTTCATTCGCGATCGTACATACTGCAATTTAACGATCTCATGCCTCGCCTGCCAACTCTCCTCGCAAACTGTCCCATTTAACTGAGTCGTGCGCTCGCGCATGCGCGACAAATGTCTACCATTGTATATGGGTACATCGTTTCTTTCTTTATCTTTCAAATATAAACCCATTATACATCTCACCTAAACTTTAAATTTATAGACTACATTTAATATTCGATTTTGAACGTTACTGGGTCGTTGCCACTGTCGCCATTAATATCAAACAATTCAAATATAAAAATAAAATAAAAATAATATATTTACAAACAATTTCAAATGGAAATACCATGGGGTGTCCATTCACCCATTCTTATTTCATGTCTACAAAACCATTTAATGTGTATATGTAACAAAAATGTATTTTTGTGTTGTGTTTATTCATGACGTCTCGACCTAACAAACTCTTTCCCGTGAAAACAAACACCATTCGTGAAACGATATAAACATTTTGTGCGATATATTTCATGGCGCAATGTCGTATATATTTCTGGATATGTTTGGACGTGCGCATCCCAGACACCATCAACCTGGTCAATGAATCGCTCATCCTTTCTCTTTGTATTTTACTTTTTTTTATTTTCTAACTTTTTTCTTTCATTTATTTCTTCTTTCTTTCTGTCTGTTTATAGAGAATTCACTTGGCGCAATTTCTAGACAGTGCTTGTGCACACATACACACACACACATATATTTCTATTCACCATCAAAGACTCTTGACCCTCATTGCCAATCGTAAACCGCTAAATGACGTAGTGAACATTTAGAATTCATTTTCCACAGATATGTTTATTTCATTTTTTACTTTGTACTGAATATATTTCCCCAGATTTTTTCTATTTTATAGTGGTTATTGTTATGAATATCTCTTTTATTTTAGGTCAGAGAAATTCATTTCATTTTTATTCCGTTGATTCTGTCATTTAATTTTCTTAGACTAAACACTTGCGAACAATTTTCCAGAATGATTTAGATAATTGTGAACGATTTTATTTTTTGTTCATTAAGATTCTCTTCAACTCGCTGATGCAATATTTTGAAAACTAATAATTCAATTTATTCTAGAGAAATTTTATTATATTCTCCTCAACATTTTTTATAGTACAAACTAGAATAACATCATTATAACGATTAGTGACATTTTTTCCGTATTTTCTAATTAATCAAAATCTAGAAAACATCTGGTCGCAATTACATTCGAAGGGTCGCAAATAAAAGTAATTTTTATGATCCCCAATCAAAAATATTTCTCAACACACGAAAAATAAAATACTCTCATCATCTGTACAATCTTCCATCATCAAAGATCAAACATATTTATCCCACCCTCACCCTATTCCCAAGTCGATAAAAGTAAACCCCCAACACAATTTTATCCTTGCTCTCGATCCTGTTACTCTTCATCTCCCATTTTATATCTCTCCATTCCGTCTGAATCGAAAGGGCTTTGCTCTTATATGTTCTTACAAGATAAGGAAGACAAGAGGAAATAAAAGAAAAAGAAAAAAAGAAGGAAAAGAGGAAGAGAAGAAAAACACAGAGCGAAAGAGAAAATAAAGAGAGTGAAGAAGAGAGAAAGAGCATAATCGTTTATTTCACGTCGACCTTTGCGATGCACTACGTCAAGATGTCAGACCACGACCCCGCCTCAGCGTAGTCAAGATGCACTTGGGAACGCTGTAATGGGCTTACAAAGCGTAACAAACTGATGCGAGGTCAAGCACACGACGGGCAATAAACACACGCGCGAAGATAAACGGCCTGTAGATAATCTCTCTCACTTCTTCTATATCCCAGCTTACTCTTACCGTTTTGCTCAATCTCTTACATTCGCTCTTTCTCACTCTTTTTTTTCTTCCTTTATTTCTATTTATTTCTCATCGTCACTGCCAACCTGGTGAAAGTATTTTGGTTGTATACGTATACATATTTGCTTGTGAAGACTGTTCGTGTGTGAATTTAGCCCAAGGGGATGCTGCCATTGTAGAGGATGAGGGTTGGTTTTAATGATGACAGATATTGTTAACGCTCTTTATTCGTCTCTCTCGCGTCTCTTATTCATTTTCACATGTACCTACCTGTGTACATATAAATTTTTATGTTTGTTATTTGGAATTGAAAAGGAATGTGTAGATGGAATATTTTCAGATGTGATACGAGAAAAAAATTTGATATATATAAACAAAGAAATGGATGAATAATATTGAAAATTGTTAGATAATGTTTGATTAATTTTTTTCTTGATAAATTTGATGAAGGAAAAAATTTTCCATGCTGTGATTTTTTTTTCTGTTATTTATTTGGATTCTTTTATTTGTTTGCAGATGCCGCAGACAGTGCCATCAGTTACGGGTTTTTCCCCGTCATTTGATTATACAACTTTTCAATTTGACCTGTCACTTCTACCAGATGACTACAATGTAATGAGCACTTCATCCAATACATTGAAACCAACACAAATTAAACAGGAAATACATTCGCCAAGACCTGCATCACCTACGACATATCCAAGCCCTCCATATCCAGGATTAACTGGTGAATTGTCACCGAATTATTCACGAGAAGCTTCACCTGGATATCCAAGCAGTCCGTATTATGTTCCGCAAAGTCCACAAAGTGCCCATTTGTATCCAACAAGTCCTGAGCCTATTACAAAACAACCTGTAAAGAGAGAAAAGAGCTTGGATTTACTCGCAATTCTTCAAGAATCTAGGTATGATTGATGGAATTATTAAAATTTAATTTGTAGATATTTGGTATTATAAATAACAAAATTATTTGATAATTATTTGATAATTTGATTTAATATCGACGATATTCAAGACATAAATTATAAAGTCAATTCATAAGAACAAAATTCTTAAGGCATAGAATCACGAACGAAAATATCTGAGAAAAAAAATAAATGACTCATGAATGAATGAGAATTAACAATTAATAGATAAATATTCGGTGTGAAATTCCAACATTGATGCAAGAAAATATGTAAGCACAAGAAAATGGATTTTTTTATTTTATCAGATAAATTTCTGCTCATTTGTATTTCATATATTCATATAAAGAATATTGTTTTGTTATCTAATTCTTTTTCTCAATTAAAAAATCACTAATTTTGGTATTATAAATTAAAATAATGATGACTAATTACAGACTGTTAGCAGAAAGTCTTGGTTATAAAGAAGACTCAACTGATTGTACAGTACCATCAACCCCACCACGATCAGAAGAAGACATTTATAATTCATTGGATACAGATTTTTTTCCAAAACGTGAAGAAACAACAAATCCATTGTTGAAAGAAATTTTGTTTAAAGAAGAGCCACGTTCGATAAGTTCATCTCAATCATCATCACCAGCACCAATTGATATTGAAACATCATCAACATCCACATCACCATTGAGAACTCTTCTCTTTAATGATTCTATCAAAGATATTAAAGACACTTCTAATGACAATCAATTGATAATTCCAAAAATTGAAATTCAAGATGATGAACAATTAGCTTCAGCAGTTGATCAAAAATTATCAACAAATACATTAAGCCGTGAAGAAGAATTATTTAATGGCAACCAAAAAAGTGATCATCAATTATTACGTGAAGTATTACGTGACACAAGTTTTCAACGAAAATATAATTTACGACCAGTTGATCTTGGTAGTGTCGGTACAGGTTACGTTGAAGATATGGATAGCAGTGAATGCGTTGGTGATCTTGCACGTGAACAAATTGAACCAGTATTGAGTCTTGCCATTCAACAATTACAAAAAGATTTTGATAACACTTGTGTGGCACTTGGAATACATCCAGGTAAATCTACCTCACATTTATTACAACTTTATTTCTCTCTAATTCAAATACTCATTTATTCCACTCTAATCATCAATAATTCGATAATAAGTGATAGAGTTATATAAAATAAATGATTTAGAAGACAGGAACTGTTACAAATATCTGATAAATCTTTAAAACAAAAATAATATAACAAAAATATAAAATATCAATATGTTGATATGATTCTAGTTTGAAAAATAAATTTATCAATATCTATTCAAAATAGCATATGAAATTCCAGAAATATTAATCATCCATCATGTTTAGAAACCCTGATAGCTGCACAGTGTTTCTTCCTAATACCTCTCTTACCTCTATACCTCGATTCTACAAAATACACAAGCAAACATACATATATATATTAAGATATACACATAGCTCGCGGCGATAGTTGTCGCTTGCCGACCGGTTTGCTCACTATTGGTCTACAACTCGCATGATGTCACGCTACGGAATAAGTTATGGAGGCATATATGAAGACTTGTCTCTTCCCCTCTCTCTCTCTTCATCTGCCTTCTTTCCTCCTCTTCTCATACACACATATATATATTTGTATGGATATGAGTGTATATTTTGCCGCGTTACGAAACATATTCATGTTGTTTCCAAGGTCATTAAGTGGCCCTGGTTATTCGGAATCCAACAAACATTTCCGGTATCTCCGCGGTTCACGAATACAATTTTATTTTTTTTTTTTATCATGGTGATTTTGTTTTTCCTCGCTGTAGATCATTTAATTGATAGAATTGAAGTAGAAATAAATAGAACAAATTAAAATAAGTGAAATATCAAATTGTTAATGTTGGTTTGGCTTTTTTTTATTGTTGTTGTTGAAGAACCACGTCGTTGGAGTGCTGCTGATGTTGCTGCTTGGGTACAGTGGGCAAGAAGACAATTGCAATTACCATCAGTGCCATTGGAGAGTTTCAATATTGATGGAGAAACATTGGCGTCTTTGACCGAAGAAGATTTTTGTCGTCGTGCGCCACAAGTGAGTAAAATTTTATTTAGAATTTGTGTTCATTCATTTCAATAAATTAATATTGAATTATATTATATTAATATAATAGTAGGTCATCGGTTTCTTTTTTTTTTTTCCCCAATTCGGATGACGATATAATAAATTCATTTAGTCATTGACGATATCGAGACGGTACTTTTACGTTGTGAAAAACCGGTCAGATTCTCAACTCAAGTCATATATTAACTGTATTATATCAATTGAGTTTATGATAAGTACAAAATAAAATATCTTCGTCAAATATTTTTATATGTGAGAGGAAATATTAAAATTTTTTTAATTGATTTGATATAAGGCAAGATAAAATTTTCAAGTACAGAATATAAATATTGTAAATATTTTAATCAACAGTTTCAAATAATTTGATTTTACGGACATCAATTAAAAATGAAAACATGGCAATGTTAGTCAAAATTTGATGATAAATAAATAAAATACTTTAGATAATTCACGATAAGAATTTTCACTATTCTTTGAATATTTTTATTCATCTCAATGTAAAATAAAATATCAGATCAAATTTTTTTCCTGTACTTCAGTGAAAAAAAATAGATAAATTTCAATCAACATTTATTTCATTGTCGCACATCATAAATATACTTTTGTATTCTATTCATGAATGTGCTATAAAATTCTTGTGAATAGAATAGAAAAGTAATTCGTGTGTTTATCTTTGCAATTACTTATACTGCATTGTGGGAAAACCCCATTGAGTTATATATTAAACTAACTGGCATTTTATTTGGCCTCGGCCACGGTCAGATGGACATACCACGCAATGTGGTCTGATTCCTATATACACCCAACGCTACCAGTTCACGATTGCGAGATATACATATACCTAAACGTATTATTCGGACGCCTGGGTGTGAGAGGCAGGAAAGTCCTGGTGAAAGTGAATTTCTCGGAAATCCACGTGCGTCTGTAGCGCGTTTCGTCGTAAAACATCAGCGCGCTCTTACATACACAAAAACATTTTAATTTTTTTTCGTCATTTCCTTTCATTCTTAGTGAATGTTTAAAATATTTATCAATATAATAAATTCATTAATATCTAACTACTAAATTAAAGAATAAAATGGCAAATCAATAATTATAAGCCACAGTAAAACTGAAATTTATTAATCACTAAAATATAATTAAAACACTTTGAACTATTTTTACATATTGAACAAAATTAAACTCATTTGGAGGAAGGACTCAAATATCAATAAATTTATTATTCCAATCTTTACAAATTGCGCAAATATATTTATACGAATAATATCAATCTAAATGCGCGTGGGAATAATCGAAAATAAAGATATACAGATGCAAGAATAGAAGTGGAGCTGTGCATTTAATTCACAATAATTCAATCCATTCATCATGTCCAAATCTATTTCACAACAATATAAATGTACAACCAAACACATCTCACATATATTCTTACACACATCTTATCCCATATATTTATATCTAACAACCTCAAACATTGCTAATTTCAATTCCCAGTAAACACGATGAGACATGTCCGTTTGCTCGCGTTCACGCTTTATGTGTCAAGTCTTGAACCAGTTGCATGATCACGAATCGAACTTATGAAAAAGGAATAAATATATCTATATACCAACGTCCTAATACCAAATTTTTTTCTTTATCATCTCACTATTATTTCTTTTTTATTCAACACCGTATGCACAAATAGTATTTCGAAATGGCGCATGTACATATGAATATAAAATAAATTTCTATACAAATACATATTTAACTCAATCGGTTGCGAGGCCTAGAATTGTTCATGAAGTCTATGGTGGCGTCACGATACATAAAATATCTCGCGCATAACTGCATCTAAGGTGCGTTCATGTATGTATGTATATTAAATCTATCATTCACCTCCTTCATCTTCTTTTTATTTATTTTATTTCATTATTTTTCTTTATCTTCCTTTCTTTGTATTGTATCAACGCATTACCTGGACCCGATGTATTTAATCATATCAAAGAAACTGCGTCATCGTTGGTCGTTTGCCAACGGCACGTGACGTACGATTGGCTGACCAACTATTATTATATATACACGTATATACCTCTGTCTATCTCATTTTTTTTCTCTCGTTTATTCTCTCTCTCTTTTTCTTGTCGACCATGCCGAGCAAGTAGGTCACCATAGCCATCGCCTGTTGCGTTCAACCGCTTTCTCTTTGCGGTGTGTGTGGCGTCTCATACTTGGTCGATGAGCAACAAGAAGGAAGAAAGAGAGACACACTCACATGCATATTATGTATACATATACACAGACGAGCGGAATGCTATTTGTTCATTTTTTCTTTTTCTTTTTCTTACAATTTTATATTGTATTTATTTGTATTATTATTGAATTGCATTTGGTGAGATGAATGAAATAAGGAGAAAATGGAGTATTGCATTTGTTAGGGATTCTCTTTTTGTCATCATGATGAAGTATTTTTGTATTTGAGGTTGTTGAATTTTATTTAGTTATTTATTTGTGCGTGGAGGTTTTTTTTTTTTCTTATCATTCAATCTGTTTCCTTTTTGCAGTGTGGCAGCATGTTACATGCTCAGCTGGAGATCTGGAAAGCGGCTGTTGAGGAATCGCCGCGAAATACATTGGCTGCATCATGGAGTCCAACTAATGTCGTTCAACCTTCTGGTAATGGTGATGCCAGTCCAAGTGCGTCGATGAATAGCGTTGGACCCGCCAGTGTCACAGCATCATCGTGTAACATGGACTTCAGTGATGGTAATTAGATATTTAATTGATTAGGTATATTTTTTCATTTTTGTTGTCTATTAAATTTTTTCTTCATGAGGGAATTCTTATTTCTGTTTTATTGTTTAGTGTTTCTGAATTGAATTCAAAATTTCTGGAATTTTTTCCTAATTATTTTGCAGATGATGAGGAAGAATTAACTACAGCGCCAACACCGAGTGAAGGTGGTAAAATTCGTAATGGCGGTTCACACATTCATTTATGGCAATTTTTAAAGGAACTTTTACAAAGTCCTGGAGTTCACGGGTCGTGTATACGTTGGCTGGATCGTACCAAAGGTGTATTTAAAATTGAAGATTCCGTACGTGTTGCGCGTCTTTGGGGCAAACGTAAAAACAGACCAGCAATGAATTACGATAAATTGAGCCGTAGCATTCGGCAATATTACAAGAAAGGTATCATGAAGAAAACAGAACGAAGTCAAAGGTTAGTCTATCAGTTCTGTCATCCATACAGTCTGTGAAGAATTATTGTTGAATATAATGCTCGATTATTGTTCCACAATTTGGCCGGAATTATTTTTAATTCAATGCAAATTTATACTCTGTTTTTGTGGAACTATTATCGAGAAATCTATTTTTGGATTTGAAAATGAAAAACAAATGAAAACAAACAAAAAAAAAACGGGCTTCCGGTTCTTTCTTATGTGGGAAAGATCCATGCAAGATATTATCGTGTGATTGTGATATAATTGGATGAATGATGAGGAATTGATGATAAATCGCGACAAAAATGATGAAAATTATTGTTGACATTTTTAACGGTGTGTGTGCATACAATTGAAACAATTCTTTATTTTTTTTTCTTTTTGTTCATTAATTATTTTAATTTAATCCACCGTGATTGCTTCATGAGTTTCATGAATGCAATCACGATTGGGTAATTCTCGTACGCCTATTTTCGGCGATTATATTATTATTCTATTATTATTATTACTTTTATTTTCAATTATTAAAAAATGTTTTAGTATTATTTCTTCCATTATTAACAAGTTGACAATAGTAATTGGCAATGTGGGAGGGAGGTACGTCCCTTAATTTTTCGTTTGTTTGCGAATTTATTATATTTAAACTCTCACTCACAATATTTTATTAAATGTTCATAAGCAATAATTTTATTATTATATCCCTATCAATTATTATCAATATTATTACTATTTTTTTTTTTTCTCTTTTAATTTTTCGAGCTTGCAGAAGTTTTCGTGTAATGTTTGTCGGGCCAACATTGTGGCTGCTCCGTTGCGCAGAAAAAACTTGACAAATTCAAGGATTAAATAAAAACAAAAGTGACAGAAATTCTGTTAATTTTTTTTTTTACATTGTCAAGTTTAGTATGAGCAACTCACTCGTGTGATTTTATTTGCGCGGAACTTTTCGTAGCAGTATTATTACCATTGTCACAATCTAAGTGGGACCGTTTGCGAAAGAGAAAAAAAAAGTAAGGGAAATGACAATTGAAAGGAAGCAAAATGGGAGAAATTTATTTTTTTGTTTTAATAAAATGCTTCTACTTAAATTGTCGACAGAGTGAACATTGCGGAGCAACATAAAGCTCGATTTGGTCCGATGATTTTTTGATCCCATATATCTATGATATATTAAGTGTATGTTCCATGAACGAAATAAAATTATTAAGGAATAAATAATTATTTTGAGATTAATAACGTATATGATGGATATTTATATATATATTGAATAAAAATGACTCACGTGAGTTATTGACATCAATTCTGATATAAATAATCCAATCATTATTACTTGCAATAATAATTATTACCAGTTACTAATTATATTGATTATTTATTAACTAATTTTTGAAGTTATTCTATTCAACTTAATAATTCAATTTAATATTGTTTCTCGCAATCTGCAAACGTCCATTATTATTACGTTATTATCAAGTTATTTTTAATTCGTTTGGTAAGAAAACGAAATATTTTTGATTCTTAAAATTTATATATCTACATTTGTGTTTGATTATTATTATTATTATAATTATATTTTTTTTCTCATTTGTTCAATTGATTTATTTATGTGCTTTGTCGTTCTGTATTTGTAGTGCGTGAGAATATTGAATTTTCCATTTTTTTTTTTTTCCTTTTCTCTTCGTATATTTTCATATCTATGATTATTATTTTGTATATAGAATTTGTTTATTCACAAATTTAAAAAATGTATTGATTACCATATTGTTTTTTTTTTGTTTATTCTTTCTTTGTGCGACATTTTTTTTTTCTTTTCTGTCGATAGCTTCTATAGAGATCGCGTGCACGGTGAGAAAATACATAAATATATATTTATATATGTATGATAATTTTTTTTTTATTTCTTTCTTCAATATGTGAGCAATACGTGACCCGTTTTTGATCGCGCGTGATTCACGATACGCGACGGAACATAAACTTATATATGTGTATAAAAATATATTTATATACATATTGCAAAGCAAACGCCATTGCGCATGTGTAACAGGCCAAATGAAAATGTCGAATTCTGTGTACACGTCATGAATACATGAGATTAATGTGAATCTCAAAAGGTCGATGCTGGTGGCGGTTGTTTGGTGTGTGAATAATTTAATCACGTTGATATATATAATCATAAAGTTACAAAATTTACCAAATGACAATTTAAAATTGTGTATGTTTTTACACTTAAATATTGCCTTGAGATTATAATAATTAATTGATACAGAAAATTTACAAGAAATAATTCTCACCATGTACAAAAGAGTAAAAGAAAAAGAAAATAAACTCAAGATAATAAATGGAAAAAGAAAAAAAAAAAGAGAAATGATGTTTACATTAAAAGTGCCTAAATTAAAAATAAATATAATGATAAGGTGAATTTATTTTGTTAAAAGTTTTCATGAGATGATATTGAAATGAGAAAAAAAAAAATTTATGTTACTAGTTGGTGAAGGAAGAAAATTTGTCGAGAGATTTATTTTTAATAATTCGATATGAGCGATATGATGAAAATAAAAATGCCAAATTCTCCATACATTGATATATATATATGTAATAACATTTCATTGAAAAAATTGAGTTCAAGTTCAATAATGTAAGAGAGGTCAATAGGGTTTTACTCATTGGATTTAAATACACATTGGGCACTCGAATCGCATTGATAGCCACGTAATTTTCGTGTCGTTTTACGCGTAGGGTGGTATGGCGAGAAACTTTAACAAGGCAAATGAGAGAGGAAGAAAGACACCAAAGTTCATCGGTCTTTAAACTAAAAACGAAATGCGTATGTGCGAGCAGTGAACGAATCGACACACAACGTTTACATAATGGGATCGTAAAGTGCGCGTGCTACGATACGTACTTATACTCGGGTAACCGGCGATGTTGCACGTCGCATTAGCGGCATATATTCTTGTTTCCTCTTGCGCCTCATCTTAAATGCCCACTCAGTATACATACTCTAACGAAAGACCTCTACCGTCTTATTTCCACTGAATTAACTCAGAGAAAAATATTTAATTTCATCTAAAGAATAAGAAAAAGCGAAAAAAAAAGAGCAAATTTACGCCAACGTGTATTAAATAATTGTAATTATTTTATCTACTTATTTTTATGTTCATCTTCATCGTCAAGAGTTTCACAAATTAATTCCAAAGCAGATGTGAATTAAGTAAAAACTAAAACGTAAAAAGATCCAGAAATAATTTTCATTTTCGTCTTTTATATTTGATGAGAACACTTTTATTTATTCATTCAGTAAGAAAAATTGTATTTTCAACTGATTCTTTCATGCAAATATCCATTTCACGTAATCCTACAGGATAATCGTTACTATAATTACTTTTGTATTTTATTACAACGAAAAAAAATTGATCCAGTGGCTTTTTAATGTTGTTCTTCCTCAAAATAACATACTACGTTATTATTGTAAATGTTTGTCTATTGTAAATGTTCCAATGAGTAATTTTTCCGCACTGGAAAATCACAATATATCTATAAATACATAATTAAGTGATTGTCTCTACGAAAATTGGAAGAAAATTAATAATTTATCCACATGTAATTCCAAACATTTATATATTTATGAATACAATAAAAGAAAAATATTTAATAATTGTGAGCCGAATGTTATATACATATGTAAAACATAAATTAAAAACGCTCTCTGTATTATAAATATTTTCTCATCCAAATAGCACTAAATAACATACATATACCACATACGTATGCTGAAAAAAAAGACAACTGAAATTGAACATTCAATGTTCTTGTTTTTTTTTTTTTCATTCTTTACCTTTTTTTTCTTCAAATAAATTAAAAGAGAAATCTGTATAAAACCATTGTGTCAGCACATTTAATTATTCCATCCAATTTCATCTTACTCAATTGTCGATTTAAATTACCACCTGGTGTTCAACATTATATATTAATGCATATACATAATAAATATACAAGTAGAATATAAGAACATAAACGAAAATTAAAAGCAGTGACATTAATTGCCCAAAAGTTTCCAAGTGAAAGTTTAATAATGTTCTAAATATAACACAAAAATATTTAGCATAAACGATCACATGAAAAAAAAAAAATTATAATCAATATCACAATCACAACAACAATCATATCAACTCTACCTACACTAAATATTATAAATACACATTTATTTGAGTACCATTATGTATTAAAAATGAAATAATGAAATCATGATTCATATCTGCAGAAAATCGCGCAATCATTGCATATATAGAAACATGTGAATGCAATTCGATTCTAAAATTGTTTTTTATTATTTATTTACTTATTTCACAATATCAACATTATTATTACGATTATTTTCATTGAATATTTTTCTTCTTTTCATTACAAATATTCCTTCCTGGAACCAGATGAAAGCCTTTGCGTTTGCGGCGTCGCTTAAAGTACAATGGATCGTAGATATACACATATATATCTGTATTTATGTATATCTATGTATGGATATACATATATGTATGTTGCTGATGGGGGCTCATGGGCCATAGTACGAGTATATAGAAAGAGAAAGATAAAGGAGACTCGACGGGTCATAAATTCAGTCAGAAAGTCGGCGCGCGCGTTCGATCGAGAGGGAAACTCTTCTCGTGTGGGCCTCGCGGCATTCCAATTCTAGGTGGGAATAACACGCGATAAATATGTATATATATACACAAATATCATTTTATTTCATTTGTTTATTTATATTTGTATTTCATATCGTTAGATTTTAGTGCGAAAGACGAGTTCTGCCAATATCATCAAGCGATGGGACATTTAAATTGCCATTACACCACAAAATGCTCTCGACTAATGAAATAGGTAAATAAAAATTTAAATATGCGAAATTTAAAATACAGAATGAGAAGAAAAATTCAACTTTAGTATAACAACAAAATATAATTATTCATTATCTCTTTACACAATATTTATTCCATCTATCTATTTGCTATTTTTATCTCACATATTTCCAAATTGTTTATTTACCGAACAAAATAATGTGAGAATTTTTTTATTTACATTCCAGTTTAGTTAAAGCTCAACTAACTGGTCGCGTGATTTTCGTGCGAATCAGATGCTAAAATAGAAGGCGGTAAACACCCTACATATACAATTTTTTTAATTTTTTTATCTTATGTATAACTACAGAAGAGGCATCGATGAATATGTGTACTTGGCTATTGGTGGGCGTCTCTTTGATGATTTACGACATTATAATCGTACAATTAATCTAACACCTTGTTGCAACAACACCTCGACCGCAGGTTGAAAGAACCCGAGTGTTCGGGGTTGTCGGAGATAAGCTCAACGAAACGAAGAGGAAATAAACAAAAAAATAAAGGGAAGCAGAAGAAAAAAAAAACAAAATTAAAAATATATGAAACATAATAATGAAACAAAAATAAAAAAATAATAATTTCCAGCGACTGTATCAGGTAAGTATGTATATACCTATATATTAAGATATACCTACTCGAACTCTTTGAATCGATTATTATATTATACTCTTGGGTTCTTCATTTCATCGGATAACCAACGTCGGTACATTACGAATAATTCATATATAAATATAGATATATATGTGTGTATGTATAACGTATAGATGATCTCAAAGGAATATTTATAGGTTTAGAACGTTTTATACTCGCAACAGAATGTTCTTTCTTGGTTTATTTGACGAGGAACTTTACTTTATCTTTTGTCTTGTGAATATTTAATCATTTTTTCATGCTCTGTATTTAGTATTTATGAATTGTCACGATTTTTCACACGAATGAGAAAAAGAGGGTAATTGTAATGAAATTAGAGCGAGGTATGTTCGAATGTTTTAATTTATTTTATTTTATGATTAGCGAAGTAAAATTATGAGCTAATTAAATTTATTTACATTTAATGAGAGGAGATAATTACCAGGTGTAATTGATCAATTTTGCAAAGGTACTGTGAACGATATAATTTTCTATATAATAATTTTACTCCACTATTATTCACTAATATTTTATTCTCTGTTACGTGAAAATGAATAAAAAATTTGAACATATACAATAAATATGGATTTGTTATTAAATTGCTCAAGTGAATAAATAAATCGAGTGGAATCAAATGGAATATTTGGTTGCATTAATATTGCAAATATATATTGAGTTATTGTAGCAATATCTTAACAATTTATATATGTTTATCTTTTCTTTTCAAGTATGAAAGATAGCGGAAGAGTGAGCGAGATAGAGAAATGAATAGTTTAGTAATAAAGGCGGCAAGAGACATAGTGTAGAAAAGATAGAGGGAATAAAGGAGAGGGCGAGAAGGGAAAATATGAGTACATGCAACGATGTATGTATGTATATGAAAGAGTCGAGAGGTCGAGTCGTTAATGATACGGATAAAGGGCGAGGCGCGCATATAAAAGGCGCGAATGCCGCCGCGCGCGTTCGTATAGCGCGAGAGAGTACGCGCGAGCGCGGGCGCAATGCCGGCCCTGAATATGTTGCGCACCGATATAAATCCGAAGGTTAACGGGTATACGCTCGAATTATGGAAACCGAAGATAAAAGGTAATCACTATATGGGTAGAAGGGGACTTAGGAGTACAACACACACATATACACTTCCATTTGCGAATGAAGTAGATTTGAGTGTGTGTGAGGCAGTTTGACCGAGCTCATAGATTACACAGGAAAGAAAAATTATTAAATAAATAAATGATACGATGAATGATAAAAAAAAAGAAAGAAATTCAACTGACTTAGAGAAGTCGAAAATTTTGATTAAATTGCCGGACAATTTTGTTTGATATTTTGATTTCTGTTTCATTAAAATCCAATTTGATTTTGTAAATTGATGTTACACAATTTTTTTTTATTGTTCTTGACATGAAATAAATTTAAACCGACTTCTCTTATCAATAAATACGAAAAATAGTTTACGATGATAATATAATTGTTGGATGAATAATTTTAGTTTATAAAGAAATGTAATTGTCATCGCGAAGATAAATAAAAGGATTTCTTGGACGTGAATTAAATAAAGTATTTTTGTATTGATCAAATTGAGGAATAGTTTGATAGGTAATGTGAGATAGAAATGATGAAATGGGGTCCAAGAGAGATCGGGAAAGGGAAGGGTTGCGATTAAGGGAAAAAAGACAACGGCAAGTTCGCCATATGTTGCTCGCTGTGTAAATCTATATACAGATATACAAGTGTGTATTTCCAGTCGGAGTAATTCAAGTGATGTTCGTGTACATATACCCATAGACTGTGTATTGTCTTCGCAAAACGACGAGGCACCCCCGCACAAGAACGATCGCGCGTGCTCGCGCCTGTTTGATCCAAGGACAACAACATTCTCCGCAAAACTAATTGCCAAGTAAAATTACATTTATATATATATAGATATACATTGTATATCTGTGTAGAGAAAATATACACAATTTATTTGTCGTTGGTATTAAAAACAATGTGAAATTTATTGCATTGGCAGCAAAAAGGAAAATGAATTCTAAAAGTTTAATTTTAATTGCATAGACTGAATTAATGTTGAATAATTAGCGAGAAAATTCTATTATGAATTGATTTTTTTATCTTCATCTCAATAGTCGAGATAAAATTTCAACAATTAAACAGAAATTATCCAGTAATTGGAATTTCATTACAAAATAAAAAAATTGAATTAAATTGTTGCATTGCATCAAACCATAGATATAATCAAATTAATTTCACCACTCTAATATATCAATTTTCTCATTACATAAATTAATATATTTATAAACAAATGCATGTACATCTTTAATAATATATAATAAAGATAAACGAAGACGAAAATTGGGAATAAAAATAACAAAAAAAAAAGAAAAACAAAATCGAATATAGTAAAATAAAATAAATTATATGTGAAATCCGATATTGAAAATAAGTTTTGAATATATAGCCAAAGGCGTCGGTTCCAAGTGAATAATAGGGTGTAGGTGCAAAGTGCGCTTTTCTTCCCTCTCGAATAATATAAAAAAAAAAAACATTCTCACAACACCAACGACGTGTTCTGTTATATTTTGCAGTGTGGTTGATTGTACCCATATAAACCGACAATGTGTACGTATATAACGACGATGGTCGAGCACGGGGCCTGCGGTGCCGGTGTGAGCATGCCAACGTAAAACGTTGTAATCCAAACTACTAGTGAGAATGAGAAGAAGAGGAAGAGGAGAAGGGATAGATAAAGAGCGCGTGATGAAAATAAAGATATAGAATGAAAGTGCGAGAGAAAGAGAAGAATATGAAGATGACCTGTAAGTCTTTTCCGCGATGACGTTCAAAAAAATTGTTGAGAAAATGAAATTGAAATTACAGTGGTTGCGACCTCACCGCTGTGGATAATGGCCGGTAATGATGCTCCCTACTATATAGATATATTAGATATAAACTAAACTTATGGTGTTTCGATTATTTTTCACTAAGTTTCTCAAACCATTCTTCTTTATCTTCATTCAATTTTTTTTTCTTTTTTCGTTTTATCTCTTTTTTTATTCGAGATATAAAAATGAAACAATGCATTGTAAGGATAGAAGAAAAATAATAAATGAAATATATATTTATCAGATAAATCGCGACAATTTATCGTTAACTCGATGAAATTATTGGAATTATTCAGCGTTTTATATTCATAGTCATGAAGAGGGAGTTTCAATATGATAATATTGTAGACATACTTGCAAAGCTGATATAGGAAATGACTGGTGGCTCTTTGAAGTTTGTTGCGATGATCGACACGATAAATAAATCCTCTGTGAAATCCGATTTATTGTTTGTGATAGACATTATTTTTGTTCTTTATACTTTTTTTTTTCACCCACTTATTTTACTTTTATATTTAAGTGTACTGGAGAGGAAATTATTGTTGTTTGCTAGACGAAATTTCATGCGCGATAATTTTTAAGATATTAAACAATTTTGGGGGATGTAAAATAAGCCGAGAAATTTTTTAATGATAATAAGAATGATAAAGTGAAATAATGCAACTCATTGACATTATTTCATTGATTAAATTGCACAATTATATTCAAATTAATTCAAATGAATAGAACTTGTTAATTATTAATACAATAATGACCTAAGAATGTCATTGCGAACGAGCCAGAGATATATTGAGATTGCTCAGTACTCTTCTACAATAATATTTATATATTTATATATAAATATATTTTATGGTAATAATAATGATGTGGTATATCGAATATGGCAGTGATAAAGTGTATACTTATGTGCATAGAAAATGTTATGTGTGCCCTTAAATTTTCTCTAAATGGCGACAAAAAATTGTTGCGAAATCTCGACACCTTCATCTCTGTGCTGTTGAATCGAAGAGACCCCAGTGTGCGACTCTTTGCCACACCATTTTCCACGACGTGCCAATGCGAACATAAATCCAAATTAGCGCCAACATATCGCCCGAGATCCGACGATCGATCGGATATTCTTCTTCTTCCTCCACCTACGGCACCTTCTCCTTCTTCCTCTTCTGCTTCTTCTTCTTCTCCTGTTTCTTATTCTTATTCTTGTTCTTGTTCTTGTTCTTATCCTGTATATACAGATGCGACTGTGCTTCGCGACCGTATCGTACACGTAACAAGGGATTCTAAATTGAAGGGTATTTTTTTCTTATTCGGTGTTGTATCGGTGTGAATCGTAACTCTCGTTGCGTTTAACACAAGACAGAAAGACGGGACATCTCATCGAGAGTTGAGATTGGTTTCATTCAGTGATGATACCTATTGTTGCAATTGATGAATAATTAAATGTGTTGGATTAATAATGATTGATAAATTAAATAATAGAAAGAAAAAATGATGGAATATTGAAAGATAGAAAAATTGACATTTTTATTGATGAAATATTTGGAAATTTACTTTTTTTGAGGTCAGATTTATGCCATTTATTTATTTACAATCGATGATACAGTTGTATTGAATACCATCAGGTGATAATAATAGTTTACGAACAGTTGGAATGTTGTGATCTGTATTACCAACACATTTTCTCCGAAGAAGTTCAATAAATGATGAATCTTAGGTGAACAGAGAGATGTCTCCATAGAATGAATTTGGAATACGCAAAAGTGCAAAAAAAACGATATAATGAATCTCATTCAAACAAGAAGAGTCGAAATTAGCAATTACTATTCCATAATGTTCAAACAAATTAATAATTAATAAACATTTTACAAAGAGGTCGACAGACAAACTATAAATTTCACGTATCCATGTCATCATCAAATACAAATCAATGTCAAGGGTAAATTCTGACCTTTTGCCCTAAATTATTATCAAAATAAAATTCTACATTCATTATTTCATCTCAAATACTTTGTCGTATCCCTCGTGCTTTACCAAATCCATATGTTTAATATACCTGAGGCAAAAAAAAAAAAGTAGAAGCAAATGACTCGAGGGTGGCAGAGTGATTTCCAACATTTAGTCCACCCCTATATAGACGTTACAATAAAACGAATAGTAAAAGTGAGGGTGTATATGAGAGAGATACTATGTAGTGAAATGAGAATCGTCGACGAAAACCATCAGTTTTTCGCGTATTCACTAAAATCCAAGTCACCACGAGACATTTCTGATTTCCCCCGAGTATAAAAAAGCGAATCCGAGAGCGTCACCGCCATGTGCGCGAGCGTTTCAGCGGCCAACGCACTCTCTTTTTCTTTCTTACATCAGTATATAGCACTTCGCCCTCGTACACACGATGCTTTCGTGGGCTCTTTGTTCCTTATTCCCGAGACCCTTGACTCCAATGCGCCCTTTCACCAACCATCGTTTGCACTGTTCTCCTGCTTTTCCTTTTCTCATACTTTTTTTTCTCTTTTCACTGATCCTTCTCTCGCTTTTTCACGAGCTTTCACTCTCTCTTTCTCTTTATTTTATATATAAATATACACGTCTTCTTCAACGTTAGCTTCAATCTCGAGCAAAGTACTTTGTGTTTCATCACTATACAAGTACATATATATATATATATATATTCTTAACATTATAGGGGAAAAGAAAAATATCTTCCGATTTTATTTCTGTAGATGAAGGAAGAAATGAAGAAAATTTTTCGAAAAGGACAAATAGAGGGATGAAGAATATAATTAGATTTTATGTTTCATTTTGTTTAGTTGTCAAATTGAGTTTGTTGAGTTGACTTAGTGGGCTGTAATAATAACCGGAAAATAATTTTCTCGGTCAACTGATATTTGTGGAGTGTCAGCTGGACTAATTATTATGGTTAAAATAGCAGTGAAATAATTTTAGGTATAATAAATTGTGACATTTGACGGTGTAATTAAACAATTAAATATGGTTCTACATATGATGATGGATGAGACTATAAATTGTGTGAGGTATTTGTGAACCCGTTCGAGTTAGTTGCATAAATATATTTGAAATTGTGAAATGTTTTATCAAAGTAAAATTATGCTATGGACGTTGGATATGACATTGAATGCGAAAATATTGATCTAATTTTTTCACATGGTGAATATGATACGGGAAATTTTGTGGGTGTATTATTTATATTTTTTCATGTTAAAATGAGTAATGTTTGATGTTTATTTGCGAATGATTCATCTGTATATTCGATCACAGATGACACATGAAAGTTACCCCACACCAATTTCAGGCTGTCATTTCATTGCCAACTTTTTTCGGAGCTTTTTCTCGTTAATTGATAGTCAATTGGTTAATCGACATATATACACTCCCCGGATTCCATTTAGAGTTATCACATTTCTTGTTTCTATATGGAAGTAAATAGAGTCGTTGCCGAAAAAAATGATAAAATAGATTGGTGCTACGATATTTTTATATATTTTGTTTTTCTATAGTGCTAAAGAGGATTATTCAACGCTTTTAATGCAGTAAAACGATTTCAATAAATCATTAAATTGAATTCCATCATAATTGATTAAACAAACAATGGAAACCAATTGAATCACACCCAGTATATAATGTATAAAGAATGACTTCAACACTTTCCCTAATCGATCGTCATGTAGAAAAAAAAATTCAACCCCTTTCAACAGTGTAAAGAAGCATGAGGGTCTCTATGACCCAGGTCAGTAATTCTAAAGTTAATGGTAATTATTCACAATGTCAGAGCTCCACCTAAAATAACCACCCGAATTTTCCATGCAACCCTCTGCGCCCCTGAACATCAAAATAACAGATATAAACCCAACAAAAAAAATTCCACTTTCCATAATAAATTATGTCACTTCCACACCCAACAACAATTTTCAACTCCAATCAATATTTTCTCAATCTCTCCAAATATCTTCAACAAATCTAATTTTAATTTGACAATAAACAATTGCACGACATCAACAAGTACACAATCTTAAAAATAATATTGTCCAAGGTTATCCTAGTCCCTGATATTTTATCCCAGTTGAATTTTTACGTAACCATAAAATTAAGTTATCTCACTAGCTAAAAATGGATACTAACCTCATACATACATATCCATATCCGTCCATCTATCTATTGCTGCTATGTAGCAAGCCCAACAGCCGCACAGTCACCCTGTGCAGTGTGATGGATCGATCTAAACGGTGAGGGGTAACAGAGCGTAAAACCAGTGACTCATGGGGCCAGAACTATATGAGTTTGCACGCGGCCCACAACCAACTGAATATACCACATCACACACGATATAAAATGAATCACACAATCCTTTTTTACCCACAAATTTTACAACCCCATGTGATATACAAAATCCAACTTCCAAAAAAGGGTTATAAATAAATAATTTACACAAAACAAACATGCACCAACAGAAGAAACAAAATAAAATAACGAAGAAAAACATTGATAGATATTTATTTACATTTTTTTTAACACAATAAATTTTTCATTCTTTCGGGGAAGTGGAGAAAAAAAATATAATTCCCCAGGTATATATAAATATAATGTTGTGGGGTTTTAATTCATTATGAATTGTGTATACGCGTATACTTATATTCCTTTTATCCAACATTTGTCAACTGATTAAATGTGCTAAGGTATACTAGCATCGTGTGTACGAGCATATCACTATAAATCTCACACTCACGGCGTATATCTCAAGGGGAAGGTCTGACTTATGCCCGTGGTATTATCGCTGACGTGTTCGTATATAGCCACCCGCCACTTCATCACATTCACCTCAGTATCAACATATATACACACAAAATACTTAGATATTGGATATAGCAGTGTGTTATTGTGTTATTATGTGTGTATTGTGTTAGATAGTGATGCCATCAATTTTTTTTTTTTTCATGTGTGTATGGTAAATAGGAATAAATGTATAGTTAAATAGAGGACATGACAAGCAACGTGACGCATTTCGTCTCACAACGTGGGTTACTCACCGCTACCGACGCTTCATCGATCGACCATTTGCGTCGCTTCATTCGTGTCCGTCGTCCGGTCACTACGTACATTCATGTATAAATGTATTTATGCATCGCTTTATTATAGCACTTGTTCAGGTTTATGTAACAACACCTGAGTTTATGTATTTCATGGGGTATGTTCAAATTAAATTTTAGAATATCTTCATTTTTTATTGCTGGCTGATGGAGTTATTGATATTTTTGTCTTATTTATAGTATCAGTAATCATCAATTGAAGAAAGGAAAAATTACAAAAGTTCAATCAAGATAATAAATTTACTTTTCACATAATTATCAACAGTTTTTCATAGAATTATTCAAATTCATCAAATTTTCATTATTTTGGTGTATTGAACTCTGCTCTACAGTTTCATCTTAACATTTCTCCTTCAAATGATCTTCAAGCATGTTAAAAGGAGAAGAATCTAAAATGCCACTCATGAAATATCCACTTGATTATTAAATGTTGGATTTTAGATGAGCCTTTATAAAAGCATCTTTCGCATACCTCAATCAACTGTTCTATCCTTAACAGCCTCCTTCTATTAATGTAGACCACATTTGAAGGTGGCGCGTCCTTTACCAGTGAAAGTGTCTGAAGTATTGGAATTTAGCTCGATGAAATATTTGCGGAGACCACACACACACTCACATTCACATACCGACATAGAGGTGGGTTATGAAACAGCCTGTTGCACACACCACATAGTAACGTTCGGTGTTGCAAACGTCAGTACTTCCTCTACCCTACGTCATCTACTATTATTTTGGCTATTTTAACCGTCTTAGACAGGGCACTAACGAGCAGACATTTTATGACATGATTCAAACCAACTTGACGATGCTGGTGAAGATTTTTTGCGCGTCAATGCTGTATCAACATCATAAATCTATTCTCATGTTCTCAATCATCGCCATATCGTCATTTTCATTTAGAAAAAAAAGAAATACAAAATGCTCTTGTTTAATATTTATATTTTTGTGAATGACAAGCGAAAATAAAAGTATAAAATGATTCATCAGCAAGTGCAATAAACATTTGATATCACCAGCAGAATTTTATGAAGAATATTTATAAGAGATTAAAATACCAATTGCCCCAGGCTTTTGTTTACAATTCACACAAGACAGAGTTTTGATACTCCGAGTTGATCGATAAATGCTGATGGATATATTTAGACATTAGCTGTGAAATATCTCGGTAAATACACAACATTCCAACACTATCATCACAAAATACTCCTCACTATATCCCAACTGTGTTTCGCACCCATCAGTACGTTATTAAAATTACCAGACAGTTCTCACACTACATTTTTACAATACTTTCGCATTCAATATCAACTCCATCACCTGCATTTATCCCAATACTCTCCATGAATAAAATATCCATTAAATCTTAATGAAAGAAAAAATAATAAATAAAAAAAATTCCTGTGAAATTTCACCTCTAAAAATACATCCCACAAACCTCTTTAAGTTAAACTCCAGCTGCACAAGTAGTTACAGTAAGTATTATAGTCAGACATCACAAGAATTCCAATGAGCATGAAAGAAAATGTAAGGAAAAAAAAAATTCCTTCCTCTCGTACAATTTAATTCTCCTTCTGTATCAAATAATTGCATTTATCATCACCGATCCATTCGATTCAACATTCAATTTTTCATAATTTGGGTGAATGCATTGAAAATTGTTTCATGACACTCTGTGCATGACGTTAAATCTGAATGTGACAAACTGAGCTGGCACATATAAAACCATTGTGTCGATTTTGTACGTCAATGTCTATCTATATACATATCTATCTATGTATATAATACAGATGTATATGTATATGCACATAACTATGTTCGGAAAGTAAAGTTCGTAAGCGGATTACAGAGGGACAATCGCGGTAATACGTATATCGGTTGTTTTGCAGCGATACTGTTGAGCACGTTCGTGCATGTACTATCGAATTTCGTCTGAAAAAAAAAAAATTCTACATATATACATATACAATGTACCTACAAACACGTGCATATATATATACCAACTAAAACTTTTGTCACACAACCTCGATAACAAAAAAAAAAAAAGAAAAAAAAAGAACTAATGAATATTCTATTTACAATTCATTACCATGTAACAACACACTCACAATATAAAAAATTTATCCAATAATATATTTTCTCCTATCAAAAACAGTAAAAAGAATTTTTTTCCTCTACAAAATCATTCAATAAAGAATAAAATGTTCAATAAATAACTTACTGAATTGATAATACCAAATAAACATTTTTTTCTTTGGTATTATTTATTTTCTATTTACAATAGAAGACAACAATAAATGTCGGTATCTAGGTAACATGGAGTTATGATCAAGTTACGGTCAGACCACGTTGACAGTTAGTAGAAGGTATGAAGTGTAAAAGAAAAAAATAGATGAAAAAAAAAAAAATATTGAACTGTACAAAAAAAAGAGGGAAACAAAATAAAACAAGTGTTGCGTAAATCAAACGCGATTTAACGTATTTTGCATTTGTGTGTATAGATATAGTGAGAGTATCAAACAGACGAGTAGTCACAAACACACAAACGTAGTTGAACTGTTCACATTGTTGACAATATAAGTTGTAACTGGTTGAAGGTACTCGATGCAGCGCTGGCGACCTCGTACACTACCATTAGGTTAAAGTGAGGGCGGTAACCCTCTGTGCATCTGTGTCTATATGTGTAAGAGAGTATAGACATGAAGAGCAATCAATCCATGTGTGTCATAGCGTTATATATCACATTGTGTGCTTGTGTATTTGGACATTCGGTTGGAAACGGATGTTAGAAGTGAGGGGATAACCAATTGGAGTTCAACTATGAGATTGATATCGATCGATTGTGCTGTTTGATGGACAGACAAAAGGGCTTTAGATAATATATATATATATATATATATATATAACCATATAATTGATTGATAATTATTATATATTTGTATATTTCTTTGGTATATAAATGGACTGAGGTCAAGAGCTTGATAAAATGATTTCATGACATCAATAGAACATTTATCTGATGAGTTATTATCCACATTTTTCTCATTATGATAAAGGTTTCATTTATATCTTTTGTTTTCCGTTGCGTGTGTGTTTGTGATATTGACAAGGGAGATAATATGAATCAGCTGTGATATATTGAACTGAAAGAAAATAGAAGATATAAAATAGAAATATTGGTGCTTGTATTGTTGGGAATTTTTTTCTGATTGTTTTGATATCTCAGCTGTCGTGTCTTGGCTAATTATTTTTTGTTTCAAGTATTTAGTTGTTCTTATTCGACATCTCTGTATTAATGTATTATCGTTTAATGAGTCATGAAGTGATTAATTTTTTTTTTTTTTTTGAGTCATGGGGATGATTTCGCAGTTTTTAATACAGGTTGGAATCTGTTTCGTCTTCTTTAATATGATGGAGAGCATTAGGTAATTTTGACTACTTGAGGGGAGATAATATTTTCTTGTGTGGTGTGAGGAATGGGATTAGTAAGGGAAAAAGGTGGAAGACAATGATAAGACAGCACACTGAAGCAAACAAAATACTTTATTGTTAGATATTATAGTACATTACGTGTAGCCCGTGACACATTAAAACAGACCATTTAGTATATCCTAAATAAATAGCCCTTTTGCATCAAATATTTAACCAACCTTGATATGACAATCGCAAAATGTCGCTTTCAATCCCTCTTACATTCTCTTTATTCGTTTTTATTTTATTTTTCACTTTTCTTCAAAACTCTCGGTCGTTCTCTCTTTATTATTATTTGTAATCATTTTCTTCTCTTTTACCTTCTCCATTCTATTCAATTACCATCATCCAATTTTTTATTATTCACTCAATCCATAATTCTCTCGCATTTTAACAAGCCAATTTCATAACGTCGTGCGATTTCACGTATAACAGGGGGTTTAATAATAATTGGGGTGGGTCATAGGGGCGAATGGGAACACGGGGGGAAGGAATGCAAAGTGGGATGAGGAAGGTTAACTTTTTTCATTTCCTTTTTTTTCGGGAGAGGAATAGTCACAGTGTTCTTTTTTTTTTTTCGATAGAAAAAATATTCTCAATTTTTATTCCAGGATCGCTCTCTAACGCTCCTTGCCTCGACTTTTATTCATTATTATTTTTTTTATTATTTCCACCTTTATTTGACATTGGCGTATTTTTATTTTTATCAGTATATTTCTAATCATTTTTTCGATTATTTTCGCTCCCTCTTATGGAAGGGGAGGAAGTGGTAGAAGAATCCCTCAAGTCTGTCAACAAACACACGATGTTGATATATTTTTATTTTGTTCTACATTAATTTAATAAGAACAAAAGAAAAAAATCAGAAATAATATCAAGCAAAATTTTCTGAGTTCACATTTATCCATTTTTCCTCTCTTTATTTTTTTCTTCATTTCATTTCATTTTATTTTATTTTATTTTATTTTTTATCGTTTTCATTTTCATTTCTTTTGGGAAGAAAAATTGAATGGGTTTTTTGTGTGCGTTTGTTGAGGCAAACCATGGAAAATTCCATATCGATCGAGTACAACTGCGACACTCCTTCGACAATTGTCATTTTGCAATGATCCTGTGCCACAAACACATACATATCTCCATATAAATATATATACACATATATAATTATTATATGCATTTAGCATACACAAATAAATGTATATATGTGTACACAATAATATATGTTTGTTTTATTATTTGGCGTAGTCGAATAATGGCACAAAATTACATTTAACATGTGTTTGTGTGACACGTATGCACATGTACTGTGTTAAGTTTACGTATGTATACAATATGCTACAAATATAAGTCACAGGCCAAACATTTCGTAGTACAACACAGCACAATCATTGTCGTATCATTATCATTACCGTTATTCATATTTATTATTAATGATTATTGATATTGTTAATTTTATTAGCAATTATCATTATAAGTTAATTATCAATTATTATTATTTTTAAGGATAAATTATCTTTATCCTCTGTCACTTCAATTATCATTTCATTTGATGGTGAATATTCATTGATGTTGCATCATTTTCAATAATTCATTTCACATTGCTGTGCTGTTCTTCTTCATGATATTTTATATTCTGTTTTTCCTATTCCTGCCTTTGAGTTTAATAATAATTCAATTGTAATAATAATAATGATAATAATAACATACAATATGTAATATTAAAATTGACCAGATATATTCTATTGACTAGGCACACTTAGTTCAATAACAGAAAAAAAATGTTATTTTTATTATTGTTATTGGTTTTTCTTTCTTCTTTTGTTTATTCTTTATTTTTTTTTTTTCAATTGAAGAATGTTTCCAAGATTAAACGTGTGCATGTTTAACATGGAATGTGTACGATGTTTTTAGTGAGTGTTTCATTTTTAGTTTAGCAACATCGAATGTGTTGAATTGTTCATATCAATTGTATATTTATTTGTTTCATCATCAACCCATAGCACTGTTAAATGTTAGTCGATTTATTTATAATGATAAATCCATACTTAGAATTATTCGCCCAATTATTTTCGATTTCTCTTTCGCTCACTTAATTATTTAATTAGTTAAATATTTTTTTTTTATCGCACTCGCCTATTCGTAATTATGGAAAAATAGAAACTTCTGACAGTGAAAAACCAAACAAACGTGAATCGCTAATCGGGGATTGAGGGATATTAAACATTATATATCACTCTCGATACACGCTTGTTCTACATCCAAGTGTCAAGAGAACATTTATTCCAATAAATTGCTTGCAATAAAAATAAATAGATAAACGAGTGAGAACAAAAATGAAGATGTAGGGTTGGAAAAATATGAAATATAGAGAAGTTGAAATGGAAAAGAGAGAAAAAAAAAGGAAGGAAAAAAAAAAGAATTGAAGAGATATGTGCAAGTTATTTTTTCATTTATTTATTTTTTTATTTATCATTATTTTTCATGTATTTTTTTAAATTGCACAGACAACTGCATGTGACTTGGGGCAAAATTTATTTCTCTCGACCCATTGGGCAGAACAAGCACTCAAGCTCTCCCACCAACCCCCGAGAGCGTGCTTAACTGTTATCATTATTATTTACTTCCATTCCTGACGACGTGTATATCACACCTCACATTTCTTCATGTCTCTGTGTGTATTTTTTGTTTGTTCACTTCACATTCTCTCTATTTTTTATTTTTATTTATTTATTTATTTATTTTTTCATTTTGGTCGTCGTCACAGTAATAATTTTTTGTTTTTTCACGGATTACACACCATTTTTCATTTTTGTCTTCACATTTTTCGCCCACTTTATTTTTTCTCGCGTCATCTTCAGTTTATTATTTCATTTATATTTTATTTTGTTTCTTTTGTCATTTTCTGTTTATTTTTTTCTTCACACCTTTCACATCCACAACATATGCAAAAATTTGATTTATCTCCTATATGCTTGAGATATTAAATTGCAACTTACAATTCTACTTTCAATTTAATAATAGGTAATAGCAATAATAAATAGTAATAAATATATATTGTAGCAATTAATTGTTAGGTAATATATGAATAATAATATATTTAATATATTAACGCTATAGTAACGTCAATATTACATAGGTCCTTTATATGATAAAATGGTTTTTTTTTTGTTAATGACTTGTGTATGTGTATCTGTTTGTTTTACGATAACGTTACCATTGTAATTTTTCCTTATTTTTCATCGTTATTTAATCTTTTATGTTTTTTTTTTTCGGTCAGCTCAATGAACGTGACTCGATTGGAATGTTGATAGGGACGTGTTTGGAGTACAATATACAGTGTACGCGCGCCTATTAAGACATTGATCGATTTAAGTTGACCGATAGAACTTTCTGGTGTGAAAGAAAATTTTTGTTTTAGTCCCTGTCAACTTTTTTTCATCGTTCATTTCTCTTATCACCATGGACTATCTTAATTCACTTGATTCGGTTTTTTTTTTTCTCTTTTGTTATTAATTTATCCCTTTTTTGTTGCACTAATTTTGTCTCATCTTACGAGCGAGCTTTATTGTAACCTTGTATATGTTTAAATATATATATGTTTATACTTGATTGTATTTAGTATTGAAACATAAATCGGACCTAACATTTAATTTGCCTCTCACATTTTGTGCATTCAACAATTTGTGTTTTTTTTTTATTCATAATAATGTAACATGCTTACAATCAACTCAATGAGATATTTATAATGGTTTTCTTCTTTTTTTTTTTCATTTTTATTATTTTTCCGAGAGATACAACCGAGATTTCCTTGTGATGTTTTAATTTTATTCACTTGGTTCGTATATATTTCGTTTGTTTATTTATTCGCATTTTGGATTTTCTTCATTTTTTATTTATTCACTTTTTCTCCCCTTCTTATATTTAATTGTAAAATCGTTAAGTATTAACGATTATTGATAATGACTAGAGATATAATTTTTATCATCAATATTATAAGTTAGTAGAAAAAACGGGCAACGAAAACGTAAATCTTGAAACATATAACCAAGCACTCAAAACGCCCGTGACTCGTCAGCCATCACTTTATTTTTTAATTTTTATTTCATTTCTTATTTTCATCATAATAACTCGTTCACAATTTTTTTGTTTGTTTATAATTCGCTTTCACTTTATATATTTTTTTTTGTATTTTTTATTCATTATTTTTTTTGGTTTAATGTTCGTATATTGTTTCACGAACAAGCACGAACGTTGCTTGGTCAATTAGAGTTTACAATTCAACGTACAAATATAATAGAAAAATATAATTGGTAGAAGAATAGATGATAGAATAGAGTTAGAATTAATCGTTTTTGTCCACTCGACAAAATTTATTCAATAATTATATACTGGCATGTTTAAGTCCCATCTCGAAATGTACATACAACTATACAGCAATTGAGAATTATTCCCATAATATGTCTCATCTTCAAAATGTATTTTTTACTTTTGTTTTCTCATTTTTCTTCTCTATCCCTCTTTTTCCCATTCAATTCATTCCGTTTTTTTTCAGTTATTTCATTTTATCCATTTCACTGTCTTCTGTGATTATTTTATAAAAAAATCGTCAGTAAGTTCTAAGCTCGAAATGATGTTTTCTCCTTAATCCACCTTTCCATTTCCATTTACCATTTGTGTAATTATTCGCACCACGACTCTCACATTTCCATTCTAATCATGATCATTAAATCGAATTCGTTAAATCGTTTCTGTTCAATCACCATCAGAGGAAACCTAACGCGACACTACTAACTAATTGCATCGACGTGCACATTCATTTGCTCTGCCTAAAATACAAAAATCAACTCTCCCACCCTTTTCTTTCTCTCTTCTCTCATTTTATTTCCTGCTCCATTTGTTTCATTCCTTATTATTTTTTTTTACATTTTATTTTTTTTTGCTTGAATATTGTGGTATCATTTTGAATTTCATTTTCTTCTTCGTAACATTTTATTGATTATTTTGCGCTTTTTATATATGCATCAACGTGATAAAAAACTTTTAACAGATTACGGATTTTTTTTTTTTTGTATTTTTCCATTCATTTTCGTCGTTCATTTATTTATTTATCTCTTAAATCTTACATTGTTTTTTTTTTTCTTTCTTTCGTTACAATATCGTTTTTACTCGCTCGGTGCGTCGATGTGCGTCTGTAAATGTGTGATTTTAATTCTTGTATTTTGATGATGATTTTTGTTACTGTTGTTGTATACTTGTATGTTTGTTATATTTTTTTTTCTGGTTTTTTCTTCTTTATTTGTTTCTATATAACATTTTTAAAAATAACATCTGCGCAAATGAGTCGCATGTAGGCCCACCCGTACGTGACGCGAAAGAAAAAAAAAACACCAATAATCGTAATTGTATTTGTAATGAAAGTCATTGGTGTGAATTATTTATTTTCCTGTTCATTCAAAGTTGGAAGTTGTTTTTAATATTCGTTTTCTCTTCGTTTTAAATTACAATACATGTATATACGATCAATATGAGAATAAAGCAGTCAGTCTTAGAGGGTGGTGAAGGAGGAAATGGTGAGTGAAAGAAGGAAGAAAATTGGAATTGTTGAGAAGGATAATGAAACATTTTTCGGAGTCAATTTTTCTTTTCATATTCCATTTATCATCATAATTATTGTTATCATTATTTATTCTTCCCCCCCTGTTGATGGAGACTACAACCACGTTTTTAATTCTTTATAAACTCGCGCGCGCTCGCAATTAATTTTCGTTCTCTCGATCACGTTTGCACTTGTGAAAATTCCATTTCACCTATAAATGATGAAAAAGTTCCGTATTTTTCTTCCCTTGTCTTGGATTTTCTTTTTTACATTTTCCTCCTTTTATTTTTTGAGAATAATGAAGAGTGGAGTGGTGTGTTGAAACTATACACAAGGTATACAGTGATTAGCGCATAAATTCATCAACAGAGTTGAGTTTTATAACGTCATGTAGTGTGAAATTATTAATTTTTTTCTGGCTTTCTTCTTCACTCAATTTTATTTATCAACTAGTTCTTCTATTACAAATGACACGTGCCGATTGCCGCAACAATATAACTTGATGGCTCCCGAAACAATGAATTAATTAATTAATTAAATATATTTATATGTTTGGTATACGTTTATATTTACATGCCTAAAAATCGTGTGTGATATATCACGAGGAATTTTCCTTCATATGGATGAAACGCCAAAAACATATGTCTGATTTATTATCATTATCATTATCATTGTTTTATTATTACTATAACTAATTAGCACACATTAATGAACAACAATTTAAATAATTACATAATATCTACGTTCTATATTCAATAACATTATTCATTAATTAATAATTATCGTGCAGATGTGCGATGAATTTTTGTTTATTCTTCTTATATTCATTCATTTGACGAGTAAATAAAAAGGATAGTGCGCATTTGTGTGTGTATTTTTCCACTAATGGTTTTTTTATCCTAATATTATATGTGCGTGTTGGTGTATCTGTGTACTGATTCATTAGATATATACCTATATAAGGCAGGGAGACATTCAAGAGGAATAATTAAATTATATTCATTTGGTAGTTTATTCAGTTTATAAAATAAATATTTTCGATATTACAATTCTCAATGTTTATGTATATTTAGAATATTTCTCTTGCTTTATTTGTTTGTATGATGCGTGTGTGTGTGTGCGTGTGTTTGAATAATTGTGCATGAAAGAGATTATCAACGAGAAAAAATATAATAAAGTAAAACGAAGAAAAGAAAGAAAAATGTGAACCAAAATCTTTGCTCGCTAAAGCGCATGGGAAAAAGATTTATTTTATTTTATTGATTACTTTTTTTTTGGTGTGGGAAATTTTATATTTTTTTTTTGGTTTTGTCACTCGGGGTGGCTTCGATTAGGGTTCATTTTCTAACCTACGTCCACTATTGCTAAGCTACACACGTGTCATCGCGGCACTGACTAAAACACGACCGCCCGTTTTTGATCTAATACCGACGATGAAAGAAATTTTCAAAAATTAGCGTTTTTCAATACACATATTTTTATACATACATACACACATACATACATACATATATATCGTCTTATTAATTGATAATTTATTTATTCCATCCCTGCTAAGACATATTTCTACTTCTTCACGATAATGGCAGAGAGTAACTACTATTTTTTTTTTTTCAGTTCTCCAATACAATCTACAATTTCTAAATAAATAATAATGACAAATTTTTTTTTAATTTATTGATGACTTCAACTGCTGAACGATTATATTTTTAGTATTAATAATTACGAAACTTTTTGTTTTTTTTATCTGAAATCTAATGATATTCATTATTTATTACTAATTCTCCGAGTATATTATTTAATTATCAATTTTAATGGTTTATAAACAGGAGAGTGTTTCGATATACGTGAGGATTAATAAATAGATTATTACGATTATTCACCGTAATGAGAAATGCACGATAGAAAAAATAAAATTATCATACCAAGGGTGAATCCCATGGATGGGACCCTATCGATAACAGATCAGCAAAAAACATTATTTCACTGCATTGTCTCTCACACTCTCTCTCCCTTTCTTTTGTGTACGTGTGTTCATTCATTTCATTATTTTACTCTATTATTTAATCCCTTTTTTTTTATTTTATATGTTTCATTAAAACGTACAAACATGCATCTACACCCACGCATTCTGACACACACATTTTGTTTTTTTCCATTGTCATACGACCCTTTTCCAATTATCCCAGGTTTATTTTCGCATTGTCGAGCAGATTTTTTTTTTCATCCCTGTTCTTTATTTGTGTTATTTTCTTTTTTTCCCCTTTTTTTTCATATCTTTTTTTGTTTCCTATCATAAAAGCGAGGTGAATGTCGAAGCATGGGATATAATTGGCGGCTCGAAGATGAAATGACCGAGTGGGATAGTGAGATAAAAGGAACTGACATAAATGGCAACTGATACCTCGGGTGGTGGCATTAAGGGTTGGAGCGAAAAAGGGAGAATTCAAACGCGATGGTGGAAAAAAAACCACTCCCGACGTATCCAACTAAAATAATAAAAATAAAGAGGAAACAAAAAAGATATCGATGAAAAAAGGAAAGAAATAAAATCAGAAAATAGCGGAATACAAAAATCGAAACAAGACGTTTGAGAGAACAAAAAAAAATAAATAAATGAAGGATATGGTCAAATACACATGACGTTATCGTTATCATGAAGCAAAAAAAAACACGCAGCTGTCAAACGCCCACTTGCGAGTTCGATAATGTGCATCGATCTATTGACATGAAATGATAAAGGTTGAATGAGAGAGCGAGAGAATAGAAAAATAAAAATTAAGCGCAAACATTGAGCAAAGAAGTATAAAAAATAGCAACAGTAAGATTACAGATATTGATAGTCATATTGGTAACTTGTTCCGGCTTCGACATTTCATTTTATTTTCTCTTCACGCGAATAATAAAATATTAGCTCGCTATGAAACTTTCATAAAACGCGAATTGACAATATATTTATGTTTGTATTTTATATATTAAAGAAATGAGAATATAACAATAAAATTTAGCATTCAATTGATTATGTTTGGATATATTTTTAATAATATTCATTCATTCTTCTTGAATTTTTGAAATTAATAAATTATTATTTACATCTGAATGTGAATATTTCTTTTTTTTTTTGTCAATGGATTAATATTCATTATTTTGATTCAATTCAAATTTGTTGCTAAATCAGCAATGAAATAATCAGCAGAATGCGAAATGTTTTAAATTTTATCATTATACACATTAACTATGCATTAATCAATGAATTAATTAATTAAATTCATCAATTAGTTAATGATAATTGGTCTGAGCAAGAGAATATTTGTATTTCTATCAAAGAAGAAGAAAAAATAAAATATTTCTTGCTTCTTATTAATTTATATTTTATATCAACTACTGATCCAATCTACCAACCGTATTCTTTTTTTTTTATCCAACTACACTTTATAATTATGAATTATCATTGATATTACAAATTGAATCGAACAAACGAAATAAAGAGCGCGGTGCTGAAGAACAAAAGTGAAATGTACGAAAAATTAAATCATAAAAAGAAAATTAATTGGTTCGATGTCTTTATATATATACATATATTGATATATATATATATACATACATAGAAGCAGAAAGACGGAATTTGATTCTCGGCATTTACATATCATGCAATCAAAGTTCTTGTCGTCATCATTAACATTATTAAATTTGAATTAAGTTAATTATGCAATAATGTCTATGATTTTTTTTTTTCTCATCTTTTTCCTTCTTTTTTTTCTCTTGGTTTTATTAATTGATTAATTGTAATGTATGACTTGGTTAGGGGGAGTACATCAATACGGTTTTGGTGTTCAATTACAGTGCGCATGCGTATATATTTATTTGTTTTTCGTTTTAATTATTTTCCATTATTTCATTAAATTACTATTTTTTTTTTTTTTTTTGGTATTTTACTCTATGATCCACTCATACTTTTATTCGCACCAGAAATAAATTTACTTCAGGGTGGTAAAATGTTTTTGTTTTGTTTAAAGTTATTATTATTTTCAAATAGTTAGATTAACAATATGTTCAATAATTATAATATCAATTATAAAAATCATCATCATTATAATAGATAATAGATAATAATAATAATATTAATAATAATAATAATAATAATAATAGAATCGTTTAATGGGGCTTTTAATCACCGTTGTGAATAACCATTAATGCATAAAACAAATTAAACTCAATATTGAGTGTTTATAGTTTCGTCAATTAATTTATAATAAATGTCATACTAAATGAGTTTACTTGTATGATATTATCATTATTACTTTGTGTTTTCTTTGAATTTTTCTTCGTTTTTGATTTATATTTGTTGTGTTGTTGAATAAAAGTGTTTGAGCGAGCCTTGACATTTTGTTCGTTTGCAACGCGTGTCGACAAATGTTCAGTGATATATTTTATTATTATTCATTCATTATTGTAGAAATTGTGACGATCATTATTTTATTAAAAAATAAACTGAATCACTGTGTCAAATGACTAGGAGTATTTTTTCTTTTCTTTCTTCACTTTCTTTAATAACATTGAATCATCGATAAACATCTCAAATATTTCATATATTCCTTCATTTTATTTGTATTATTTTTGTGTTGTTCACTTTATTTTTTTGGCTCTTCAAATTCGCTTGTCTTATTAATTACCCGGAGTCTCTTTGTGGTTTCAAAAGTCAGGAAATTTGTGTATGAAGAAATTTTATGAATTATTTATAAAATAGATTGGATAATTGATCGCGTTATTGAATATTGACAGATGATAATTTAAAAACCAAAAATGATTATTAATGATTGGTTTCGATTTGTTTTTTTATTGATACATGAATTTTGACGTTTTTTTTTTCAAACTGTCATATGGAAAATGACAATTTTGAAATGACATCGAGCTCAGGGATATCATGACAACGGATTAAATTTAGTACGGAGGGTATAGAAAGCGATTGCGAAGATCACAGTCGGTTGCGTAACAATGAAGTGCATGCGCTGAACGTTTTAATTTTAATTATATCATACAATATTTATTTTAATTCTGCAGCTTACATTATTGTGTGCATTTCAAGCGGTATGTTATGTGTACGTGTTTGTGATTTCGTGTGATGTATCTTGGCATGCAAATTTTGTATTTAACATTCCATCCAAACTACAAAATATATATGATGTCATGATTAATAAAAAAAATAGTGAAATCGGAGAATGAGAAAATGTAAATTGTGCTTTGTTTAATGAAAAGATAAAAAGAATTATTTTAAACATTTTCGATTTTTTATTATTATTATTTTTTTCCTTAATCTCAATTGCTTTCACTTTTTAACATTTCATTATTCTCTCGTATCGCACACGCTTCCCTGATATTTAATTCAACAACGCGTGTGTGTCAAACCCCTCGTTAATAATTTTCCAACATGAGCAAAAACGCAGTCAATGAAAAAATACATACAAACATTTTAAGCAAATATAATATACGTTCGGATACATATGGTATACGTTCTTACAATGATAAACCGATAAATTGATATTTTTTTTCATTTTCTGTGTCTTTTCCATTAATTATAATTGTTCGATGTTATAATTTATATCGGACAACTGATTAATATGATGGTTTTACATTCTACTGTTAACCGTAATTTATGCGTTGTAATATCATTATTTAATCGTATTTTATTTTTTTTTCCATTTTCATTCTTTCGTTTTATTCTCCCTTCTCTGCTTCATCATGATCGAATTATTAATTTCTAATTTAATTTCATTTCAAAATCTAGCCATTTATAAAAATTACATTTTTTTTCAGTATGATTATTATTCTTCTTATTATTATTATTATTATTGGGATTAACAAATTGCTGAACTTCAATTTTATTTCGTGCCAATTGATATTGAAGTGAAGCTGAAGAATTATTTAATGTCTGACATAACGTGAATGTTTCTACTAGTTTTGTTTCAACTGCAAGAGGAAGTATATGATATTTAATTTTGTTGCTCTCAACTTTTTTTCTCACATTTCGTATGACTGTCCAATATGAAAACTCTCACATTGAAACAAAAATATTCGTTTATTTTTCATCCACACGAGTCGAATTGTATTTTAATGTCGCGAAACAAAATAATATGGATGAATGCAATGAAAGTTTTTGAAAAAATTATCATTTGCCAGTACATGAATAATGCAATGCTTTTTGTGTCTACACTGTTGATATTATCTGGAGTAATTGACATGGAGATAGTTCATTACTTTTCACGATTTATCATACTCGATCCATTACTGATATGACAGATATGAATGTTAAAAAAGAAACGAGAGAATATTTTTCATCAGAAGTTCACGTGATCTCACAATCTGACAATGGCGTAGAACCATTAAATGTTTTTATTTCCTCTTTATTTACTGCAGAATTTGAAAAAATTGTTCATTTGTCTCCACAATCATAACATATAACGTTCGTAATAACACTATACAAATATAACACGGGAAAGAATCTATTGGAGTGAGAGCATGGCATGATATTTATTTCATTTTTATTTTTGTATTTTTGTTCATTTTTAAATTCTTCAACAACAATGGACGCACTGTATCAAATGAACGATTATTTTCTTTTTCTTTCGTTCTCCCTTTCGCTTTTTATTTTTATTATCTGACATTCTGTATCACGAGATAAATATCAATAGTTTTCTTTTATTTTATTTCAATTTTTCATTGTGTTCTATTCTTTTGTTTCTTCCATTCTCTTATTTCATATTTATCATTTATTTATTCATTTATTTCTTTCTTCTTTTATATATTTATTTATTTTATTTTTGAAATGGATATTACACTACCACTGTGAAATCACGTGAATCTCAATAGTATTCGGATTGCAATAAAAAATGTAATAAAAACGAAAAAACAGAATGAAAATAAAAATAAACAAAAGATAAAAAATTTAAAGAGAAAATATCAAAATTCGACATTCCATCTCTTGATTATTCATAACGCAATTTTGCAAGTTTATTCGGTTACTTCCTTGGTTATTTTCCTGTCCTCTTGCCTATCTAGCTAGTGAGTGTCTGCGATTTAATCCCTCGGGTGTTGCCCTCTACTCGTGATTTTATTTCATTTCTCATCTCGCGCGCCACTCCTTTCTCACTGTGCTCTCTTCTCGCCCGGTCTTTTCATAATTTTTTCCTCTTTGTTCAACATTGCATCGTCTGACATTCACATGCACCACCAATGCTTTTTTCAACTTTCTCCGCTTATTATTCTTCGTTTATGTCTTGCGACTACTTCGTTTCTCTACTTCTCTACTTGCTCTCTTTCATTTTTATTTCTTTAATTTTTTCAACACGAACATAACACCATTACGCGATGAAATAGTGGCATTTTACACGGATTTACACATCATCAATATATTAAGACATAACCTACAAATATTTTTCTGTTCCCAGGTTTTATTTATTTTCTTCACTTTTTCTTTCTTTTTTTTAGTCAAAATTTAAAAAAATACATATTTCTCAATCCTGCATCGCGGGCCAAACTCGTTCAACACCAACTGCTGTAATAAATACAATTGCGAATGTCACATGACATTACTATTATAATTATCATTATTATTATTTTTCTTCCTACATTATTGAGAGGCCCGCGACGTTCTAACTATTCAAAAATGGTCAAACAACCAACGCATCGTCAATCACCATTAATCCATCACAACTGTCATGTTTTTTTTTATTTACTCGCAAAAATCAATTTTATTTTATTTCTTACTCATTTTTTCATATTATTTCCCATGATCACTCTGGCATCACAAAACGCACCCACTTGTCTCATTTATTATCCAAATCTCTTATCAGTACTTCATTATTCTACAGCAGTAATAATGATATAATAATAATATATACCTGTATCTTGCATGCATACATATATATGCAAATATATATATATATATATGTATCAATTATCAATCGGATATGAGTTAATTTTTTATTGAGTACCATTTCATACCACTAATACACATTATCGCAAATAAATAGTAATTAGTCGATCAATTGAATCAAAACCAATTAACGAAAAATAAAGGAAACAAAATAATTCGAAATGAAAGGCAAAATATATTGATGTTTTTTTGTTTTTTTTTATTTATTGTTCTTTTTTTTGTCACTTTCAATAATAAATAGTTGCATATAAAGTAATTACGTGCATAAATAAGAATAATAATAATGATAATAATGGTAATAAGAATAATAGTATAATAATAAAAGAGTTAAAAAGAAAAAAATTTTTTCAGCTCTGGTTTTTAGTAATAATATCGATTGTGCCACATATCTAAAATTATTTCAATAATATTAATAAAAAAATATTGACATCAAGAGGGCAGGGGGAGGACTAATCAACGTGTGGAAAAATAATGGGAAAATGATTAATATACATATTTGTATATATATATATTTTTATATATATATAAAAAAAAGTTTTCCCTCTGTCACTCGTTATTTGTTTTTCTCTATCAAAGATAATGACAAATAGTAATAATTATAGCAATAATAATAATAATGATAATAATCGACATTAATAATTGATTATTCAATAATAAGCATGACATCACACTATTGTTTGTGTCATTATTGTTATATGTTATTTGATTTTTTTTTTTACTTTTCTTTTTTTTTTACTTTTATTATGAAGCAATTGGATGAACTTTTTTCTTTTTTCTTCCTTCCTTCTATGTATATTTCCTCTTCCTCATTATCGTATAATCGTCTCATCCTCCATTCTCATTTTCTTTCACCATTCTCTCCATTTTATGATAATGATTATTTCACGCAGTTGACTTTTTTTCATTCTTTCAGCGTTTTATTTTCATTTGTGTGAATAATGTTGTTAATTATTATGGTTTATTACGAGAGGCCATGACTAGACATTCAATCGTTTCACAAGTTATTTTGTTTGTTAATGCGCTTAAAATTTAATATAACAATATGGCGGGCGGCACCACGAAAAAATTTTTGCCGAACGCGAAAAAACGACTCCGGACTTACAAATACTACACAACCTTACTTTCAATATTATTTTTTTTTTATGTTAATAATAATTTTTTTTTCCTCATAACTCTTAGTGTTTTATTTCAAAATTTTTTTCCTCTTCATCTTTCCACTGTGTTTCCTCACTTCTCTTCATTCTTGTTTTTTTTTGCTTTTTTTCCGATTTTTTCTTCCTTTGTTATTTATTATTTAACTGTAACTCCTAAATATTCTTAAATATTAGAAACACGCGCGTAATTCACTTGTTCATTCGAATTATCAGCCTTCCGATTTTTTCTTTTTCTTATTTCGCACATTATCCATTTCCAGCATTTACGAATAGACACATGAAAATGAAGGACGAGCAAATAAATAAATAAATAAATAAATAAATAGGTAAATAAATAATTATGTAAACAATTAACTGGACAGTGAGAAAATATGCAATTGGATTAATTGAGACCGTTCAATTAATATTAATCATTACAATGAATAAAAATTGGAATATTTTGGAGACACTGACTCCTGACTCATCATGTTACTTTGGGATCGTTTCAATTTTTTTTTCCTTACAATTACTATTTCTCTTTTCCTTCTTCCACATTTTTCATGCGTATAAATGTTTATCTCCCAACTATCATCATCATCATCATCTCATCGCGAGCATCATTTCAAATTTTCGTATCGCGCACTCAACCTCACAACTCAAGACAAAAAACAACACAACTCTATTATTATAAAAAAATTCTATCGTTAGGCTTAACACTTATCGATTATGAGGCTGTACACCAGCAATTATTGCCGATCATTTTACCTTAATTACTTTATGATCTCTCTTAGTTCATCCCATCCCCCTTTCAAACTTCATTTTATTTATACAAGTAAAATACGCACGTACATATGTGGCCACGGAGAGACAGATAAATAGTGGATTATAAAAACAAAAGAATATCTCGATCGCGACTCGATTGTGCTGACACAAAATAAAAAATTTACTTTTCATTCATTTTCATATTTTTTTTTTTCTTTCGTTTGTTTCATATTTAACAAGTGCCCAGTCATCTCTCGTGTTTTTTTAATTATTTATTAATATATATTTATAATTATGTTATTGAATCGCGACGAATAGTCTCATTCCCTCCCATCAGTGAAATGTCATCAGGCAAGCCTAGGAAAAAAATTTTATAAGACAAATTAAAAATCATCTAACAACTAAAAAACGCTATACTTTATATTGACGCACAAAACGAATGTGTGTTCATACGTTAATCATTAATCTTATTATTAATTATGCATTATTATTATTATTTTATTCATTTTTTTCCATTTTTTTCCATTTTAATTTGATTGATTGTTTACTGAAGCATTCAAAGTATGTATGTATATATATTTGTAGCAATGTGTATGCATTGTATTCGAATAGGGGTACATATACATATAAATATATATATATACACCCGTATACGGTTTATTTATTTTTCCATGTGTTAATTTGTTATGTATTGTGTATATTGATTTTCCTTTCTCACATTATTTTTCTTTCTTTTGTTTTGTTTTTGTTTTTACTTTGATTTGTCAGTCTTACCGAAGGTTAAAGCATGCGTTTCTTAAACATATTTTCATTTTTGTTCTTTTAAATTAAATGAAAAAATTTTATATTTTTATATTTTTTGTTGATTTTTTTTTCGTTTCCTCATTTTTCATTTTTTTCATCTTTTATTCATTTGACTTTATAGAAAACTCGTTATTTGTTCATTTTTAATTTGTGTTTACACCTCTATCTTACACTCTGGTAACTGCATATTTTACAAATTTGCAATTTATCCATTTGGTTTCGTTATTTTTTTCGCATTAATTCGTTTGATGGGTTTCACGAATGATGTGAGGGGATGGGCGAGGGAGGGTTATGGATATTTTGTGTGCGTGTGTTTTTTTTTGTGTCTGATAATCGACGCTTGTCTATCCCGTCGTTGATTCCCCAAAATGCACATTCCATCGCATTAATACAGATATGTACGTAAATATATGTCAATATCATATAATTATGTACATATTTGTATGCATAATTTTATTTTTAAATATATATATATGTATTTTTTTTCCAATTTTTACACTTTTCTTCCTTTTTCCTTATGTCAACTCCTTCATCCTTTTTTTTTCTCAATATGTGATATAATTATTGGATCGATTGATGATTTATTAATCACTTAACAAACTGTATCCATTTTTATTTTATTTTTTTTCCATGGGCAATTAATTCTGAATGTTAATTAATATGTTAATGGTTAACTTCTATAATTCCTATACAATGGCAATACAAGAATAGTTGGTCGAATCGCGTGTTCAAAAATTGTACATCTGTCGTGTCGAGCGCTGAGGAAAATAATTCAATAAATAGGCAAGAAAATAAAGAGAATAATAAAAGAAAAAAAAAAAGAAAGATTACATTCATTCATTTTACTAAAAAAAAAAATAGAATAATATTTCTTTCTGTTCACACATGTAATTTTTCTTTTTCTCCGCCTACCCTTTTTTTTCTCCTTTTTTTCGGCTTCAAGTTGAAAATTGTTCGCCACACTTTTTCATTACTGCGCTTGCACTCACATTTGCAAACGGGTATATAACGAGTTCAATATATTTGGCTTCTGTCGCACAGGTGCACGAAAAAAAAAAGAAAAAAAAAGGAACGAGCGAGAAATAACAGAAAAACATTGTAGTGAAGCGAGAAAAAAATTTAATTTGACAAGACACGTCGATAAAAAAATATCCCTGTACTTCTATGTATTTTTTTGTTTTTCTGCTTTTACACACACACATATATATATATATCCAAGTATATATACTCGTTTCACGTTGTGACGCAGAGTCGTTAGAGAAGTATACAAGTATACATGTAAAAGTTGAATCAATTTTGTTTCATTTATTTTATCTTTTCTTTTCATCTTCATCACCACTCGAACACGACAATGACAAAATCAAATGAGGTGTTTCATCGCCTCATTAAATATCGTTAAAATTATAGCGATTTAATTTTTTTCTTCGCTGTTTCCTCGTACAATAATACAATATAATATAATATATATTTATACATATACTATATCGTATAATAATATATGTATACTCACTTATAAGCTAATAATAAACGATCGCTGCTGGCGCTACAAGCAATATTTACCTTTACATTAATAATTGTTGTAACCTTTATTCATTAATCCATCATCATCCACTTTTCGTGTTCTTTCTCACCTTAACTTCTATTTTATTTGTTATTTTTCATAAACACCAGTATGTTAGGTATTTCGATATCGTCTTGTTATTTTTTTTTTTCATCAAAAAAATTACTATACGATAATACTAAGCATGCAACAATATGGAGCAATACAATTGTAATTATTAATTGTTTAATAGTTATTCAATGTCACTTGTAACACTTCATCATCTTTTTTTTTTAGTTTTCCCTTTCAACTCTTCCAAGTTTCAATTTCTTTTCTTTGCGCTTCTTGTTATTACTCTTACACTCATCGACATTATCTGCCGCTCATTAAAATTTGTCATCGTGTTTTTTTCAAGTAACATTACTTGGGCCCAGGAAGAGTGTGAAATTCAATAATGAAAGAGTCGCCGCGCGCCACGTTCATTATTAATTAAATAATATTGTTAATATCAACGTTAAACGCACATCTTCATTTTCTCGTGTTTATTTCCTTTTCTTTCAATATCATATTTGGCAATTCAGGACTTTGCCACTTGTCAATTCGAGAGGGTTTGGCCTGAGATGGAACATATTGACGGCAACGGTATGACGATGTTGAAGAACAACAGTAGGAGTATCACACACATGCGAATGTACAAAAATATATATGTCATCTATTTGAACGCTACGTACCTAAAAAACGTCGTTATAACCAGTAAATTCATTTTTTTTTTCATTTGCCGTACGCCAGAGTGCAAATATTTTATTTCACCTTTTATTTTTTCTCTGAATCGTATAAGTTGAGGACAGTCAAAATTCTCAATCGCCGCTGTTAAAATTTTTTTTTCTCATTGTCATTCC
Organism: Meteorus cinctellus; assembly: GCA_030523045.1. Lineage (NCBI taxonomy): Eukaryota > Metazoa > Arthropoda > Insecta > Hymenoptera > Braconidae > Meteorus > Meteorus cinctellus. Next base: position 21,993 of record JAPYZF010000211.1, on the reverse strand, counting down.
ACATTTGATCCGTGGTCGCAATTTTTTATTTTCTTTTGCACGTTCGCATCAGTTATATATATATATATAAATATAAAATTCTATATATATACACACTGACGCGTAATCGGTTGCAACGGATGACCGAAACTGTTCCGTTTAATGATCGCACCGCGGATTTAAAATCCCGTTGTAATTTTTTATTTTTACTCGACATTCTCCCATTTTTTTTCCTTTTTTTTCCCGTGCCTCTCTTTCACATTCTGCAGATTGCTCTCACGCTTTACTCTCTTTATTTTTATTTTCATTTCATGTTAAAAAAAAATGAATAAAAAAAATGACAGGGACAAAAAAAAAATTTTTTTTCAGCCCCCAAAGTGGTCGTCAAAGTTTTATGGATTGACGGTGACGCGTCATGCGACAACATATATACAGCAACTGTCAACGATGAAATGGATTTTTTTTCATTTCACGGTGTCTGAATACACGAAGAGAATGGTGGATCTCATGTCGGACTATACAGGATGCTCAATCACCATATTTCCCATCGCTTCCGTTCTTTATATCATATGAATTGAATTGTTGTGTGTTTTTTTTTGTTCATCAATTAATTCCATTACTTCTATTTTTTTTCAAGACATTGAATACACCTGATCTCATATTGAACGTTCGACCAATACACGAACGTCTATTTCATCCTCCCCGAGAAATAATAAATAAATTAGTGCATTCATTTATCATAGACAGTTTTTCTAATTCTTATTTTGTTCTTATCACTGAAAATGAATTCGCTGCACGAGATGTATATACCTTAAAATATAATTCTAATTATTATTCCAATAAAAATATTTGTAAAAAAAAAAAAAAATGAAGCAAGATAGTTTAAAATCTACTGAATCACTTACTTGTCTGTAGCAGCACACACAGTGGAATGGAATGAGCACACACATACAATAAATACAGCCAATCTGATTATCAAATCCATGACTAGTCAAAATTACGATGTAGAGAATAATTAAAAAAAAAAAGAAACTCAAAAATGCAGACTAGATAAGATTACTTAGAGCTACAAAAGAAAGTAAATTCAATACAGAAATGGAATGTATGTAAAATCACTGTTCAATTATAAAACGGAATCGAGAGATATCAAAAATAGATTTAATCAAAATATTTGATTGAATTTTATTTTAGGGACTGATAGATGCCCAATGAATGAATGTGCACAAAAAAAACGAAATAAATAAACAAATAAAAATGCATTGATTTTTGGAATTTAAATTGGAAATTATAGCCAATATTTTTCACGTAATTTTTTTTTTCCCCCATATCTTTCATTGATGTATTCATATTTTTTTCTCTCTCTTTCTTTCTATTTATTTTCTATCGCGAGCCCAACTCACTGTGCCTTTTCGACATTTCGTCGACTCGATAGAGCGTGAGTGAAATGATAGCAACAGGAAAATGTTTGATCAAAGGAAAATGAGAATGAAAAAAAAAAGACTTTGGAATTGAAAATATCTGCACAAAAAATATGTATATACATTCATATAAAACTAGAAAGAAATGGCTTTCTTTCTTTCTTGTTCTTTCTCCTTTTTTGCGTATGAATTTGTAAAGAGAAGAAGTTTTGAGAGACAGGCAGAAAAAAAAACAAATAATAAAAACACCAAGACGTGTAATATGAACTGAAAATATTATTAAAAAGCATTTTACAACAAAAAAATAACTAAAAAAGAAAACAAACAAAAATACGATTTACATTTTAAATTAAGAACAATTGGGAGGGGTTGTATCATTAAAAATAATAACATAACAAACCGTACAAAAAAAAATAGATAAATGTAGTGGTGGCATGTACTCATGTATATATATACTCATTGTCGTGTAATGTGTAATTAATTTCATCGCTTGTCTTTTTTCTTGTTTCATTCATGTGGCGGTGAAACAACGCAATATTTTTCAACTATGTGAAAATTATTTTAATGAAAGTATTTCATTCTATATGTTGTACTTCTCTCCCTTTTTTTTATTCTCACGTTGTTCATTTTCATTTCATTCTTTTCCATTTCTTTCTTTTTATAATTTTTGTTTCTTCTATTTTTCATTCACACACCTTTTAACACTCTGTCCCACAGATGTTTATACATGTAAAACGAGCGGTTAATGTCTCTCGACAGCTAGCTGGCGTGAAAAGAGAGAATTTAAACCTTCTGACTCTTATCGACTTCAGCAATACACTTTGTAATTTTTCTTGACTTTTTTTTTACATCTCATTAATTTACTACAAAAGATCGTGAAAGAAACTTGAAAACTCAACTGTATGACTATATGTAATAATTCAGATTGCAACAACATTATAAAATAATTATAAACAACTAATCGATTGATTTATACAATCAACGGTAACAATTTCTTCATCCAATTAATTTTGAAATGAATGAAAAACAAAAATCGAGATACTGATGAATCTTATTTTTTTCATGTTCATACACAATGGAAACAGAGAGTATTGTCGATGGTCGTTAAATGACCGGATACGTCATCACTCGTGGCAAGTGAGAACAAAAAAAGCTATTGAACAGAAGAAGGGAAAAATTTCATATAAGAAACGATCGATCGTTTTGGCCTGACGTGTCAGCACTACTGAGACCTCGTACAATTTTTTTCTTTCTTCATCTCTCTTTCTCATTTTTATCTATCCATACATACTTATATAGATATATATACTGTGCTCAATGTCATCCTTCTGGACTCACGGACAAAAGATGAAAATGTCCTGCGGTAATAGCCCCGAAGAAATGTCACCGTTAATCATGTGATATATCACTCAATCCGTTGAATTTAAACTTTTATTTTTCCTCTCTTTTCCCTTTCACTCTATTTATTCTTGTATTCTCCAATCATTACTTCACTCATCATATTCAACATTCACACAATCAAACAAATAAACAAAATTGAGAGAAACTTATAAATCATAGCCATGACACAGAAATAGAAGAAAAAAAAAATGATAATAAATAAATTATATCACCGATTGTATGAAAATCTTAACACACCACTTTAGTTGCTATTTAATGACACAGAATGAATAAAGCGAAATGAGAATTCTCATTAATCCCCTGTTGATCATAGAGAGCAAAGTTAAATAACGAACAGACATAATTCCGCAATTATACAATTGTACATGTGAAAATAATTGGAATTATTGTAAATAATGAGTAAAATTGTCACTGAATGGATAATTAATACATAATTTACTCAGTCATTTTATATTCCAAATGAAATCAATCAATTGAATGGTGAATATTGAAGAAAAAAATTAGAACGCGCGTGAAACTTTATCGATCAAACTTTCTAATAATCCAATGAAATTACTTGTAAAGTAAAACATAATTCTTTCAATTATAATGAATGAGATAGTCTTCAATTGATCATGAAAACACTGTAAGTAAATTTTTCTATCTATCGGTGGCGAAAAGAACAGATAGAAAAAAAAAAAATGTGGAAGCCGCGCATTTCTATGGTCCCACTGGGAATCTAAGGCAGACGGGATTTCAAATTTTCCCTGATCAACTATATCACTCTCCGTCATTCTTCTCCTCACAATTTTTTTTTTTTCCTCTTTTCCATTTATTCAGCCTTGCGAAAGTCCTGAATCGAGGTCAAACGTTGACTCAGGACTCTCGGGAAAGGCTCGGTGAAAGGGATGAAAAAGACGAAAAAGGAATATGCATATGAGGAAAAAAATGTTCAAACTTTTTTTGCCACTTATAAAAATGAATAAAATGAATAAATAAAATGAAAACTCGAGTCATCATTTCGACCAAAAAATATTCGAGAGATCCAGATAACTCAACATATCGTATTTTCGCCGTTTATATCGTCAGATTACTAAACTGAGTGGCAAAAAAAAAAAGATCATTTCATCAAAGTCAAGTGTACAAGTCAGTCAGGCAGACACACAAACACACAAACAGTCAAGAATACAATCAAACTCTACAAATTGCCAGCTAGCCTCGCAGTCTTATTGAATGCACACATGTTACTGAAAGATTGATCTTATTTTTTCATCATCCACTTTTTCTCCTCGTTCTATTTTTTTTCTCCCCTCCATATCGTTCCACTCGTATTCTCATCAATGACTCCAAAGACTACATACATTTGCTTACATTAATTTATTCTCAAATTCATATCAATCTTTCTCTTTTTTTTCCCCCTTCTATCTTATGTTTCACCGACACTGCCAAATTTTCATATTATCATATTCAATTCAAAAACAGAAATAATGATACAATAATAATAATAATAATACAGTGATATTAGAATAATGATTGTAAATAGTTTGAACATGCACGAATTTGACGCGACTGATCTCTTAGTGTTTTTTTTTTCTTCTTTTGCTTAATGAACTTTCACACAACCCATCCAACAAAAATATATTAATACTATGGTTGGGCTAAATTGAAGAGATAAAAGAAAAAAAAGAAAAGAGAAGAAAAAAGAAAAAAAAAAAAATTTCTAATAAACACATCAACTAGCGCACTCTTTGTCCTCTCAACCATTATACTGTGTTTGTTCTTGGCGAAAATATTTGTGTACAATGTGTATGTGTATTCAAAAAACAGAAACAACTAAATGATAATATTAATAATAATAATAATAATAATAATAATAATTTACCAAGGATTTAAACGGGCAGTGGACCGCAATAATATTGACAATTGCGTGGACAATTTCTAAATTACAATAACATATTTTGAATAACAGAAAAATAATAATAATATTACTAATAATGATCGAGTGCATAATAAGGAGGAACAAACCTTATTCAAATACTTTTCAATTCACTACATTTACGAAATACAACTAACTACACGTGAATAGTAAAAAAAAAAAAAATACACTAATGATAATAACTATATAATTAATAATAATAATAGAAAACAAACAACCAATCGGCGATCATCGCATTCTTCGAATATTTCAAACACACTCGCCGAAAAAAAATAGAAAAAAAACAAACTTAGAAAAAAAAAATGAGACACGCTATCGCAATTTATCGAAAACGAAGGAATTATTTATTAATTGTATAATTTTTTTTTTTTTTTCACTCTTTGTGTATTTCCCGCAGAAATTCTCTCATTGTAAATTCATTTCATCCATTTATCATCCCTCGTTCCAAAACAAATGAAAGTTTGATTGTCAACAAACAAAAATCTCATACAAGAAAATGAAAAATGGTAATAATAATAATAATAATAATAATAATAATAATAATAATAATAATAAAAGCAAGAGGAAGAGAGAGAAAATAGAGAATTAAAAATGATAATTTTGACGAGATGTGATTGGAAACGAGGGAGGCAATGTGCACACACTGATAGATAAGATGAGCTTATAAAAAAAATAATAATATTACTAATAGTTGATGTAATAATCAGAATAATAATAATAATAATAATAATAATAATATTAATACTAATTAAAAAACTACTTAACGGTTTAACGGACAACAATTGGTCCGTCATGTCGTTTCACTCTAAATTCATACATCTCGGGCTGCGATTATCACCATAATTTAAATTGATGGACTGTAATGGGGTCTGCGACTATAACACGCGTACAAAAAAGAACCACAGCAATAATAATTAAAATTGGAATAATAATTAATAATAATAAACAAGTTCAATCAATAACGACATTGATCGTTCACTTGATCATATACAACTTTTCTCTTCTTTTTTTTTCCCTAATTCGGTGGACTTGTCAACAATCGACGCGCGTTATGAGAATCTCCAAGAAAATGTAAAATGAATTAACAGGAGTACAAAAAGAGAAAAAAAAAACGATAAAAAACAATTTGTCATCCCTTCTGTCGAAAAAAAAAACACAATGAATAGTTTGAATTGAGAGAAAAAATTAACATTCACCTGTTTCATTTTTTTGTTATACGACGAATGAACAATTCTCAACCGATTGATGACGAAGTTGTTTTGGATGTTAGCGAGGTGGGGGTTGAAAATTGAGAACTCTGTGATTGTAGAGTCTTGTGATGTTCATAGTGAGCGTGAGAGCATGTGTTCTGTTTGATTTTTTAACTTCATTCCCCTTTGAAATGCCAAAAATACAGATGACAAAATGAAAAAAAAACAAGAAAAGGGAAAATGTGTAAAAGCAATAGAATAAAAAAAAAAAGAGGGTTTGGGCGATTCGATAGCAGATGGAAAATAGGCACACAAGTTTTTTTTTCTTTCCCCGCCTTTCTTTTTTCCCGAAATTGATTCACCATTGCAAATAGCACGTTTGCGAAATATTCTCCACTTCAATTCTCTCCTCTTTTTTGTTTTCGCTTCATGGAATGACAAATGATGACGCGTTCAAAAGAGGCGGATGGTGATTAAATAGTGGCTGGACAATTATGGGGATGGGACGTGTACCAGAGATGAATTGCAGAGGGATCTGGAGTCAACTCTCTCACTTGGGAAACGTTTGTTAAATATATATATGTATAAATATATATATGCACATCATCCAGAACACTATAAAACACAGCGTCATACGATTATAGAAACCGTGTTCACGTGTCAAACTCGTGTGTTGTGGAAAACTCGAATTCACAAAATAAATGACAATTGTTTGTTTTGCAAACGAAGTAAAAGTGATGATGAAACGAGGGACGGGCACAAAGGGGGAAAATGAAATGAGAATTAAGGGTGAGAAGCGGGAGGGAAAAGTGACTAGCGGCGGCGAGCTCTACAACTAAACAACAACAACAGTATTTTCAGTTATAACAACATTAACAAGTTTTTTTTTTCGCGCGTGTGTACGTGTGTTCTCGGGTCCGTATATGTTCCGAGTCCGCCCCTCTCTTTCTCTCTCTCTCCCTCATTCTCTTCATCTTCCTTACTCCCTACTCGTCTTTCAATATTTTGTATTCATTCATTTTATCAATTTCGCTTCGATCATTTATTTATTCATTTTCTTTTCGCCACTGAGCATCTTGTGCGTGTCAACTGAGATTCTCTTCTCCTCTTTTAATTATCCCATTTTTTTCCTACACTCTCATTTGTTCAATCATTCACTCTTTCCATTACATCTGTAAGTAGGCTCGATTTTCGCACGCAACGTGATATATATATATATATATATTATCATTAATTATTAATTACTCGAAGTGTTACTTGTAACCGTATCTTCCTCCATTGGAGAATCCTCCCTCTTTCCACTTGATTCATTGTGGAATCATTGGAAAAATGATGTTTGTGTTTATGTGTTGAGTGTGTGAACGCAACGAGACGTCGTAACGCTGCTGCTAAGAGTCCCTGGTGGCGCGCGCCGTTTCGTTAATGCTCCCATGATGATGATAATGTTGATTAATATTATTATAATTATTATTTCTAATAATGTGATTATGATGTTGATTATTGGCCAAATTGTATTGTTGCCTTCGTGTGTTATTAACCGTTGATAAATCATTAACAATATTACGATTATTGAATGTTGATTTATATTTGTCTTTTGTCCTTGTAATTGGTAATATTGGCCATCTTGATGTCGCAGCATCAGCACCAGCAGCATTGGCATTCATATTGGTCGTTGATGTATTCAAATTATTATCAATTAATGATGCATTTGTTGTTGACGCTGCTGTTGAAGTATTATGATTGGTTCGATGATGATTGATACCACGATATTGAAAAGATTCGTCCACTTTTGTTGCTCCATTACGCGCCACTGCACAAAACATCGACGATGACGTCATTGGTGGTGGTTGTGGTGCTGTTGATGATGAGGAATTAATTGTGTTGATGATGGTGCCATTATTGGAGCTTGACTCAACGTTGCCCGTACGCTTCATTAAAACATCTGTTCTCGCGTAACGCGATGAACGATTTTGGATAGTAGTTGGTGTTGTTGTAGTTGTTGATGTATTAGGCGGCCGGTCACGATGAGTCTGGGCCCATCATCCACGGCTCTACATTCCCATCGGCGGTACTTGAACGTAACGATAAATGTACAATCGATAATCTTTGCTCGCAAGCACAACTGAGCCATCATCCATTAATGCAACATCGAAACATTGTGCATGTTTGACTTTTGACTCCAATGCTGATACTAATTGTCCCTCCTGAGTGAATATCGTTAAATTGAAATTATTGTGATTATCAGCAATTAGTATTTCACCAGCTGCATTGATACCGACACCAATTGGATAATTAGTTATTCCTTCACCGCCAATTTGTCGTAAATACGCTCCTTCATAATTAAATACCTTAACGCAATGTGCACGATTGTCACTGATAAATATTTCTTGTTTATCATTAACCACAACACCATTTGGAAATTCTAAATGTTTTGAACAGCCAAACTTTTGCAAAACATTACCAGCTTGATCGAATATTATAACACGCATTACTTTACATTCAACAACGACAATACGTCCCTTTGAATCAACTGTTACACCACGTGGATGTTGTAGAATATTTGCACCAAATTTACGTACAAATTGTCCATATTGATTGTAAATTTGTATCTGATGTGTTGGCGAACGTTCAGTAACAATAATATCACCTGATGGACGAACAGCAGCAACTCGATTAGGATAAAGAAGTTGACCGTCGCGTTTACCACACTCGCCAAATTGGAATTTGAAACGTCCCTCTTTATCAAATATTTGAATACGATGATTGTTTGTGTCGGCAACAATAATATTTTGTGCATTAACTGCAACACCAGATGGTTCAGTGAATTGCCCTTCCATTACGCCAAATTCGCCAAATTTACAGTGATATATCATTTTTTGACGTTTTATTTGTGATTTTGGTGGAAACATTGCCGCTGCCGACATCAATTTCGATGTTAAATCTAATACTGAATCACCAGTTGGTCCACCATTTGTCGTTGGCATTGAGAAATGATCATTTTGCGTTACGGAATATGCGTCACTGCCGCCATTACTCCATTTTTCATATGGATTATTCATTCCATTGAGATTTAAATCGCTTATCGTTGTTGAAAATGGTCCAAGACTATTTACTGAACTGAATCTCTTTGAGATAACATTGCTTTCGAATGACGTGGGTGGCGATGTTGATGATGCAATTGTGGAATTTGTTGTTGAAACTAGACCATTGCTGTATGGTCGATCGAGTAATAGGCCACCTAATGAACCAGCGCTTCCAGGACCACTGCTTGCATTGCTACTATTATTACCACTTGACAATGCTGTTGGCCGTGCAATTGGCGGTTGCTTAGTCGGACCAACGCTATTATTATCAGTATTACTGCGTACATAACCAAATGTGTTTCTTACACCAACTTGTATCGCCTGATAATTGCTCACAAATTCTAAATCAGCTGATTGACTCGATATATCTGGTGTATAACCAAGAAACAGTTGAAGTTTTGAATCCAAAAGTTTTTTAACCATTAAAACTTCAGTAACAGTTGTATATTTAGTGAGTTTTTCAACAAATTCACATGTCTGTTGAATTTTATCTGCCATTTCATTTGCTTTTTGCGTAACAACACCAAGTGATATTTGTTTTGCTGAAAATGCAGATTCCAATTCTTTAAGCAGCTCCTGTTTTCGTTCCTCCAACATTGAACGATAAAATTGGAATGTATCATTTATTTCATTTTGTGCTTTGTGATATTGTACTTGTAATCGTGCAGCGCCATGATCAGCCGCTTTAACTGCCGCACGTACATCAGCGGCTTTAGCACGACAATCGGCAACTGCACGCGCAACTGCCTCCAATTGTTGTGGCCCAACTTCGGATATGTGCGCACAATCATGAAGTGAACCTGGATGATCCGTAATTGTACATTCTTTACACACTGGTACAGTACAGGCGCGACAGAAATATTTCAACAATTCAGTTTTGTGTCTAGGACAAAATAGTGCTTTTTCGCCATTTGTTCCATTACCACCACTTATAACAAGATTTGTTCTCGTATCATTGTTCGTATCCATTTTTGAATCGCCAAGATTCAACACACGATGGCCCTCAAAACAATGCATAAATTGATGCGCCATGACGCAATTTGGACAGAGAAAATTTGCACAATCAAAGCAACGTGCAACAGCGTCGGATTCAGTTGATTTGCAACCTGTACACCTTACACCACGACCGAGACGACAGTGACACGTACCGTCGCCCGGTTTGCCCGTATCCAGGCAAGTATCACAACTGTCAACGTCACAGATTGCGGAGTCACTTGCCGGCGGTGAGCTCCCGCTCACGGTAAGCGGTGACAATGATCCCAGGGAGCCGAGGGAATTTGCGCGTGATTCCAACGAGGGTGTCGGGGAGGCCATCTTTAGTCAACCGGCATCCCTGTAACATAAAAAAATCACAATCTACATCAGTACAATTTCATTCATCAGACAAATTAGTAAATTAAAACAAGAAAAAAGGAGCCATTAATTAAATGAGATTTGATAGTAAATAATTACTGACAATTTCACGGTTTCTGTGAAAATATTCAACATAAATACAAATCAAATAATATAAACATTTTCCACCGCAATATATTCAACAGTGCATGAAAAATAGTGAACAGTTATAATCTTTAAAAAAAAAAGTCAATTACTCTTGACTTCTATTATTATTTCCTCTCCAAATCCAATCTCGACAATCGCAACTCTGTAATTACCAGTAATAATTACTTCGCCAATGATTTTTGCATCAGTCGTGCGTATCGAAGTCTCCAACGTTTTTTTTCCCTCCCAACAGATATGAGTCATTGCAAAAAAAAAATTTAATACCATTTTGACGGTGTAGAAAACGCGAAAAAGGTCCCCTTGACCCAAATCACTCATTCACGGGTCAAGCATACAGAGTATGAGGAAAAAAAATATCATTCCCTTCACAAACTTTCATATGAATAATAAATTCCAATATATCCATCCATCCACATATTGTGAAGACATGAAAGAAGAGAGGAAAAAAAAAGGAAAAAAATAATTTACAACTTCAGCATACAAAGTATCAACATACTTTTTACCCCATAAACATACAACAAATCAATTTCAAAGAAAAAAAAAACCTACATCATAGTATTACATACAAAACTTTCCATCTTTCTAATTCAAATCCTAATTCCACATTTTCCCAACAATAAACTGTCACATCAACAAATTTTCAGTATTTCCATTCCTTCTCTCGATATCCACGTCAAAAATAATTTTGCCCACCATAACCAACCTCGACAATTTCCACACGATACAACTCACTCTCCCTCCCTGTTACACCCTCAACCAGAAACCCTAGCAGCAATTGAAACACCAAAGTGCCTTCTACCAAGCCAAATGTGCAAACTCAAATTCAGCGAAAACTTGAGAGATGATCCATTTAACCAAAACTTCCCTCTGTATATCACAGCCTAAAATTGACTATGTGGAAAATTCATATACTCTCAGGGATCATTCCCACGCGACCAAACACGTCCACGTTATACCCAATACATCCGCCCGTTTCCCTTTCTCCCTTTCTCTCTATCTTAAAACCACACCGTGTGGCCATTTCGCATCCTCTCGACCCTTTAATTAAATCGCACGGGCCTGGTCATGTTTCACCCGAGCGCGCGCGCGTCGTAGTCAACGTCCTCGCACAAGCGAACTTGAGAAAGTGAGACAAAATTAATCTAAAGTGAATGTGCAAGAGTGAGAAAATAATGTTGAGAGGTAGCAGTGAAACAATGAGAGAAGAAGAGAGATTGAGACAGAGTCAAGAGAGCGGTTAAAGACCAAGGTCACTTGAGCCCGAAGGTTATCGCTCTCTTATTCCGCCTCCCACTCGTCGTCATCTCCCTATATAACCATCTCACTCAGTTTCATTTCTGACTCTTTCTTCCACTGGCCATTTCGCATTTGCTCCTTAGAACGACTGGTAAATTTACGGTGGCAGCGACAAACGACAGACGCGATCGGCGTGGGCTTTTTTCCGCGAAATAAACGCCGAACCTGCCGTGGACAAAGAGACCAACCGCCAACATCGACGACCATCTCTCCTCCAGGAAGAACCTAGATATATATACATATATATTTATATATAGGTATAGAAAGAGAAATAAGAGAAGGGAAAAAGGATATGAAGGAAGCGAGATGGAGAAAAGTGCGGCTGGTGAAGCAACTCTCTTCTCGTATATGTTTATGCCGCGTGCTGTGGGGCTTTCGACCTTCGTGCAGGAATTTCGATGCAACACAGAGATATTGATGGAGCGAGGGGCATTGCGGGCGGCAAGGGGGATGGAAACAGTGAAGAAGGTGAAGTGGTGAGGTGAGGTGAGGTGGTGGTGGTTAACGTTGCACGGTTCGAGGAACAGCCGTATTGCCGCCGCTGATGGTGCTTTAGAATCAGTAGAAATGACTGCACTTGGTGGTAGTTACAAGGGCAAATGTTTCTAAGATTGGATAGATAGCGAAGCATAAGAAGATGGAAAAGAAGAAGAAGAAGAAGAAGAAGATGAATAAAAATACATGAAAGGAGTAAAAGTAAAAAGCATCGGAAGAGTACTTGCATTATGATAACAATTGCTTTCAATTTTATTTTATTTTCATTTTTTTTTCACGTTCCACCTTTTTTTCATAATGCACTTCTAAATGACAAACTCTATCTTCCATCTGTTCAACCCCTTTAAGGGAGTTTGTGTGTAGAAAAATAAAAAAGAAAAACATTTCCATTTTATTCACCTCTTCGACACACAAACAAATCTCATCTACTCTCTCTCCCTCCCATTTTTCCCATTCTCATTTTTTCTTTCACTTTCACAACATTGGAACTCATAAAGTCGAGTCACTTTTTGAATAAAAAAATTTCAAACGTAAAAACATGGAGTGGTGTGACATCCCTTTTCTTCAAGAAACTGCGGGTGAAAAGAGAAAAAAGGAACACAGGAAAGAAGGACCGTAGAAGTAGAGGAAAATGATTATAATAAAAATAATGAAAGGGAAAAAAAAAGAAAATAATAATCATAATAATACCATAAAGACGGAAGAGGAATAAGGAGAAAGGTGAAGGAATGAAATGGAAGGAAAAAAAAGGGCAAAAGAACCTTACTTATACCTCTTTCAGTTTTATATTCAGGTACACCCCCTCTTTTCCCCCATCTTACTCTTCTGTTTTCACTCACTAGTCATTCTTTCCCTTTTTCATGTAATAGGAAAAAAAAAGCTGAAGCGTAGAGGGGAGGAGAAAAAAAAAGGACCAAAAGAAAGAGGAAACAACTCGAGGTCTTTCTACCTGGTCTCAACCAACTATACTCGACTTTGCCTGCACGCCTTAACTATCGAAACCCATTCTGCTCTAGTTACTGAATTGCAAACTTGATGGTTTTTGCACACTCCTTTATATATATATAGAGTGGATGCGTTTTTACAATTTCCCAAACTTTTTTTTCGTTTTTATCCTATTTCTTTCAACATTTTTTTGAGTAGGTTGTAATGTTGAATTGGTAAAGAGCTACTTTAAGCTACTACTAACTTAATTTACTCCAAGTACTTTTTTCACATACTCAACCACTTGGGAAATAATTGCCGCAATGTATGTTATTTATAAGACTGAACGGAAAGGCAAGAGAGAAAGGAGAAAAAAAAGAGCCTGTAAAGATACCAATAATTGAATTCCACGAGATAATTTAGTGTTAATTACATTGGCACAATACATTACATTGTCATTTTGTAATATAAACAAATTCCATTTTAATATTCAACCATTTGTTTATTTATTGTACACAATCAAGTGCAAAAAAACCACAAGGAAAAATGGAGAATAATAAAAACCTAATAACAAAAATCCCCCACGAAAATTGAAAAGAAAAATAATATGACGTAAAGCATTCATATCCAAACGTTACATTAAAATAATTCTGTTTCAATCCTCTGTAAATTTTTTTTTTCTTTCCTCTTCCACTCCTTCACAACACTTTTGCTTACTTCACTGCTCTTCCTGAAGGTTTACATTTTGGATTTAACGACTATGGCCGCCGTGCCACGTCGCTTGCCACGGTACTTTCGCGTATAGTGACTTGCCGGATCGTAAAGCCCAACGCAGATGTGACCGCATTTGGCGTGGCATGAGCTTTGCATAAACTCTCATTTTCCCTCTTTTCCTCTGTCTGCCTGCGCTTGCCTTTCTCTATACTCAACCCATCCACATACTTACACCAACTAAATGCCTTCGCGTACTCAACCCCTCTTGCATTCGCGGAATGTATATCCGTTTCCACCCTCTTCTTTTAAACATCATCTCTAAATATCTCACTCTCTACCACTATCATCCTCACAACACATCCAAAATCTCAGCTGTCAACCAATGTAGATAACGCTCCATTACTGTGCCTCTCCTTTCGCTTCACGTACAACCAAAAATGGGATTAAAGTGTGCAGACAGGTACTTTAACTGGCTGTAGAGGGTAACATTCTCGTAATTTTACCTCGGGGTTCAACGAAAAATAAAAAAAAAATAACATACAAATGAATAAACAAACATTGCGAAACACACACAAAGGTACAGATGAAATCACACCGAAAAACTAAAGCCAGAGATTAGTTATCTCTTTTTCTCATTGTTTCTATTTTCAGACAGTGAAAATTTTCCCGAGAATAAATAAAAAAAGGGAGGGGATAAAATTGAAAAATAACAAAAATAATTCAATTATACAAACGTTACTATTGTTCAAAATTTAATGCTCTATTTGTCTTTATGTGAGAGATTTTTCGTTGGTAACGAATGGACAATGACTGTATCGTTCTATTATATCGAAATTATCGACTATTGAGCAGTATTATTATTTCAAATATAAATTTTGTGCCATATTACACGTGACTGAATGTATTTTATTATGATTATCAAAATACTTCATTTATCTCGTTTATTTCAGTCTATCTTGATTAAAAATTGTCTCTGACATGGAAAAATACCAATATATACACATACAAATGTATTCTCCCTTCCATTTTATTTTTATTTCTTCCCTATTTTTTAGTGAAGTATATGTTGTCTGTGCGTGATAAAAGAGCCTGAGGCCGTGTGGAAACTCGTTATTTTGAAAATGGCATATCCACAGTTGTCAGGGGGATTGGTGGATTGTGATTTTTTTTTTCTCCTCTTTTTTTTCATTTCCCCACCACTTTTACCCCCTTCCGATCGTGTACAACAGCTATATCCACACTCTCTTTGTTCCTCGAATTCAACCACGTCAATTCCCTCCACGAATTTTTTTCCCCCAACCCCCCTACGTCTCCCATTATATTTTTATTTTTGTTATTATTATTATTATTATTATTATTATTACTACTTTCCGCTTCTTTTTTTTTGCACTCGAATATATACAATGGAAAATTTTTCGTCAAGTTTGCACGACTGAACCAACTCGATTATATTCAAAACAACAAACTTGTTCTTTGATGAAAAAACATTGCTTGTACGACAGGGTAATTTGTACAACGCTGATCGTCTCTCTACCATACAAAACTTAGTTATTCTGAATTTTTGCAATTGATCACAAGCCACAACCCGCCATTTTCTTCCTACCCTCCCACACTTCAATACAACTTTTATACAATTTCACAATTTTGTTCTTTCCTCTTTTACTTTTTTTTTTTTTTTCAATTCTTCGCCCCTCGTTTCCAACACTACAATTATCTTTCTATTTTTATTCTCTTTGTTTCACAAGTGTGATTGGCGAGGGGCGGCCACTGTCCAATCAATATATAATATGCAAGTAATATAAAACGAGGAGTAAAAAAAAAAACACAACAAATGAAAGAATCAAAGGGAGAAAAAGAAAAAAGTAACAGACAACGATTTTACAATAAAATTACAACGACCAATATCATTGAATAATTGAAGGGGATGTTTTGAAAAAAAAAAGAAATCAGAAGAACATAAAAAATATATGATGAAGAGAGGGGAAAAAGAATTTCGCTTTTGTCCTGTAGAAAAAAAAATGTTCTGTACATGTGAATCGATGGATATTTACAGATGTGAGTTTATACGGTTGAGTGTATGGATGTGGGATTTTGTTGGGGACTGCGTTCACGTTTTCCATTTCGTATTTTCCATATATCCATACCCGAGACGCTTCTCAGCTGCCGCAACCAACCGTCAGCAAGGGCTAACTCAGTACATGAAATGTATATATATATATATATATGCATGTATATGTGTTATACATAAAGATAAAATTCACCATCTCTTGTCTGAGTGTCTTCATGCATATTACAGAACGTGTGTATACGCGAGGGAAGAGACACATTTGTGTGATCGTTTCGACCTTCGCAATCCAAATATGTGCGGTAGGAATTTGTTGATGTGAATATATACACATTAATATGAGTGTTAGGTATATACATAAATATGAGTATGTCTACTATTTGAGTTTAGATATCAAAGGGAATATTGCAATAGTACAGACGCCATCATAATCGCCCCAGTGGAAATTTCCCTCTCGAACAAACTTCAAACACTGATTCAAAATATCTGAATTGATGTTTCGAATAATTGTGCACTCAACTTTCTCTTGTTGAAATTCATGAGATGAAAAGTAATTATTATATTTGATAGAATCATGTCAGTGAATTATTCTTTGTTAAAAAAGAGTGATAAATTTATTCATAAATTTCAAACAATACGTCAATGATGATTGATTTTTCGTTTTCTTATATTAAATGTCGTGATATTTCGGATAATTGTGAATCACATTTTTATTTTTTGCTTTTTATATTTATGACATACAATTATTGTATTGAATAAATAATCATAGTGCATTTTGTTGTCAGAAAAACTTCGGGCATAAATAATAATTAAATGTGACATTTTTCGTTTTTAATTCTAAAATGAAGTAATTGTGTGAATAATTTTTGTGTATCAAATTTTTTTCTCACCAAGATTTATGAGAAGGTTAAAATGATTATTTTTTCGTAATAAATCACGTAAGTGAATTTTTTTTCTCTTCACGAAATAAAATATAAAGAATACTCTTTTATAAATATAAGTGATGTTGCATTTATTTTTCTCTTCCAAATGAAGTGATATTTTGTATAATTATACAATAAATGTTTCTACGTCAAGATTTATGTGGTAAAATTTATATTTTCCTCTTTCGAATATTTAATGCAAGTGTATTTCTCCTTCATAAAACATAACAGAATATTCTAAACAATCATAAATAATGCTTCAATTATTTCATTCTCAACGTGACCTTTGATATTTTCCGAATAAAAAAATAGCAACAAATAATTGATGCCATCAAACATATATGATTAAATATCCCCTTTATATTTCAATGTTGCTACACGAGTTTTTTTCAATTAATTACCGTATCACTCTTTTTATGCGGATAAAATAATTAAATGTCAATATATATATATATATATATATATATATATATATATATATATTTGTCTTGCTGTATTTATCGCGAAGGCCGACCACGTCTTAGATATGAAATTTCACGCTCTATCACCATCATGACGCCATATTTTTACCCAACAAAAAACATCGACACATCATTGCTGTGATCACAACGAGAGCAAAAAATAATTATAAAACAATTCATTATAAAAGTAGAAAAAAAAAATAAAAACTGTTGACACAATAGCAATCAACCATTATTGTGTTTGTATTCGGTATCTCCGATTAAAACAAAAACCATTGCATCATCATGTTACACAACGAAATAAAACACACCAAAACAAATAAACAAGCAAAATTACTCTATTGCACATCTGCACAGAAAATTCCGAAAGTTCGCATTTTTCATAGATCGATAAAACACTTTACATACTTTTTCTCCATAGATTTTCTCATGACAACTATCGAAGAATGATCTGAGTGTTGTCAAAAATGTTGATCATACAAAGTCCGAGGGCAAAAAAATACCCCAGAGTAAAATTAATATAAAAATAAATTCCATGCAAAAAAAATTTAAAGAATAAGTACCCAAAGCTCACAATATTTCATTCACCACATACATTCCTTTTTTCATCCCTATTTTCATCCCCTTCATATTTTATTATCCGCTCGCGTATTATCGTGTCGACCTTGGAACCTTGAAAACCGAATGCTGTAGCAAAACCTTGATGCGTGGACCATAACCTCGAAATTGACGCGTCGTATATTCCTTTTTTTTTCGTTCAACTCCCCACAAACAGCAGTGTCGGATTCGATTTTTGGCCGACAGCAACGACGGCGCAAAGGGACAAAGAGATGAAGCGAATGTCGGTAGGGGTGGAATTGTTGAAGAGGGAGAGACAGAGACAGAGATAGAACACACAGTTGAGGAAGTTGAGTGAGCAAGGAAAAAAATGTGCACGGAAGGGATGAAAGTATGGAAGAGAATAAGAAACGAATAAAAAAAAGCAGAAAAATGAAACGAGCGAAAAAAAAAGCGAATAAAAGATATAAAATAAACCGAATGAGGGAGCGCGAGAGGGTGAACAGAGGGTAAAAGCAAAAGATATAGATATGGATGTTTTTGCGAGACAGAGTGAGAGGTGTGCTTGCGCTACCCCTCGTGCGATTCATCCAGCGATGGTTTTGCCCACGCCTTTCCCGCCTAACCCCCCTCAGTTGAATGCACCCCGTGGCGAGGGACGACGCGTCTGGTTACTATGGTAACGCTGCATCGACCGCCTCAACCCGCTGTTCACCAACCAAGAACGTTCGGGTGGCGAGCGCCAGGGTCGACGCGGATAGAGAACTTGCGAGCAAAACGTCGCGTCGAAATCGGCAGCAACAGGGATAACGAGAAAGAGAGAAAATAACAGAAGAGAAAGACACGAGTGTATACTACTACTCTGTCAGTTACGACTTTCTCTTGCTTATTCGCTTGCTCGCTTGCTCGCACGTTTGCCCATTCTCATTTGCTCTTTGTTACTCATTCGCCGCGACAACCCCGACAGTGCATCGCCCTTCCGACGCAGCTTGATTGTGCGTTCATACTTGTATACAGGGTGGACTGCTTTTGTTTGGCTTTTATAACAATTTTATTTGTTATTATTATTGTTTATTTCTATTCTCATTCATTCATTTCGTATTCATTCAAGGTGGATAGCATCAAGTCACTCTCCCGTTAATAAATATAACTAGAAAAAAAATCTAAAAAAAAAACAAAAACACAAACAAACAAAAATGCTAATGTAATTTATCCCGTTCAAATTTTCTTTTTGCTTTCAGTATATAATGAGATTTTTTTTGTACTTTCCTCTTTCTTTCTTTTTTCGTCTATGTTTTCTTTTATTTATATATTTTTTTTTACTTTCCCTGGTGCAAGTTAATTAGAATAAGAACATTTTCGTGGAGATTTTCTTTTTTTTTTCCATTTCACATCTCTTGATGAAACACGAGGGTGAAATAAATTACAGATAATTTTTATAAATATGGAAAATAAATGTTCTCTCTTATATTCTCCCCGTCAGATTTTCCATGGTGTGTGTATGCGTCTGTGTATTTTTTTTTCATCTGTGTTTCCTGCCACGTGAGATGATGCGGGGAAATTAAATCTGGCGCTTTCAGTGAAAATGGTACAAAATGGATATGAACGTGAAATGCCACCCGGTATATAGGTACACGTTAACGCATTTCCTGGGACGCTATACGACAGAAAATCAATAGTAAACGACAACGCAATCATCAAAGTCATTAACAACACGCGTCAACTGAGAGAAGCTTGGAAATTCCGTGTGGTAATAATGCAAAAATTTTACAATTTATTGGTAAAATTAATCGACGGTTTTCATTATTATATGTGCAAAAAATATCAGACAGTGTAAAAGTGAATGATACTCAATTTTCTCTTGATAAAATTGTTCCTTTTCTCATTCATCCTATCAAGAATCAGTAGATAAAGATAAAAAAAAGAGCCTCACAAGTACTCAATTCAAAAAAAATTTTCACTTAAATAATTCTTTCAACTTTATTAAACAAATTAATTCTACCTAAATGTCTACAATATGACACTGATATATAAACTACATTTTATCGAGTATCCTACACTATAATACCCTCGATATTTTCTTCCTATTACTTACAACACAACACACAACCTGACTATAAAACCACATTCTTGTGTTGTGTTCTCACATTTCATTAATGCCACCCAACATTCAAGGAAGTTATGAGAAAACGGAAGAAATAAACTAAAAATAAAATAGAGACAGAAGGTAAAGGAAAAAAAAAAAAATGTGAACGGTTGACTAATCGATATTATACACCAGCAATGGACTATTGCGCCCTGGTGGGGTTCATCACTAGTCCTTAATGGTAGAGAGAAGAGAGACAAAAGAAAAGGCAAAATGTATGAACGAGAAAGAGAAGAGAAAAAAAATATAGTGGGGACGAATGAAAAGCGAAAGGGTGGAGCGGTAACGAGACGGCGTCTGTCGGGATCAATAACACTTTCGACCAAAGTTAAACCCCCACATTCGCAGTAGTAATCGTTGCATAAAAAAAAAACAAAAACAATGATGATAATAAAAATAAATAGTTGGATTAATTCAACGATGATACGTAACAATTGAAAATATATATTCAGATAATATCAACAACAAAAATAAATTGTTTTCTCCCTTTTTTGCAATCATTTCTCTACAAAAATAATCAGCAATATAAAAATGAATTTATATACTCATTCAATGAATAAATAATAAAAAATTATATATTATCAACAGCAACGTCAAAATATCCCACAAAACAAAAACACCATAACATTGAATAGCCATTCATTCCTCTACCTCCAGCAATTCCCACAGTAAAAAACGAAAGAAAATCAAGAAAAATCGACGAATCATTCAATTTATCTGATCATCTGTCTCTCTCCGCTCTCCCCCTCTTAAACCATCATCAACTCAGGTAAACATAAATATCTCACAAATATTAACTGTTACCAAGTATTGTACTAAATAAACTGTGAAAAATAATTTATCATGAATTCCCATCCATTGTTCTAATACTGCAACGATAATAAAATTTAATTGATTGTGAATGAGAACCACGGGGTAGCTTCAGTAGTATAACATATACATATACACCATGTTGCTTAGTTGAATGTCCGTGAATTTTCTATTGCCAACTAAAGAGATACGAAGCGTGACAGAGTCGTTTCCGGATGCTGTGGGGCTCGCGCGCGCGTTCCGCTGCGGATATTTTACGAGTTCGAGCGATGGTGGTGCAACGCTTGTTATTCTCTATATAACAACAAACTATACATCCATATATAAACACATCTATGAAGCTGAGAATGAGAATATAAGTGCGAGGCTGGCCGTGGCAGCCGCGTCGACCGGGAGAGGTCACTGTACCCAGTTCAAACCACCGCCGCCGCCGCCGCCGCCGCTTGCGCCGCGCATCGTTGGCGGAAGGTCACCATCCGGACATACTGAGCGCGCGGCAAGTTATCGAAGTCGGGGCCGTATCGATTCTCGAAGCTTCCGCTTCCCACGCCCCTCGTTGACAAAACCGGACTATATATAGATATATAGATATATAATAATAACGATGATAATAATAATAATAACATGACCGTTATGCGATCAACCGGATATTATGAAATGTTCGCATTCACATTTAAAACAAGATGAAGAAAGTTAATGTCAAATCGGTTTCTCCACCAAACTATAAAGATAGATATTGGAAATTGTTCACGATCAAATTTAGTTATATTGCAAACATTTCATCAGATATCATAATATACTCTACCGGTAGGATAAAAATAATTTCCTCGAATAATTAACTACATTGTTTGTTCAATTTAGCATTCAATTATATCATAGATAATGTGAAAATTTCATGGAATTAATATTTGTGTATTCATCAATGAAACCAACAGGGATGAATCATTATCGTACAATGTAAACCGCCAGTTATTCATGAGTCAGTGTTCGTTAAGACGAAGAAAAAAAATTAATCTACTCGTTAAAACGAAGAAGAAGGGAAAATAGAGAGAATGGAAAGGAAAGGAAAAAAAACATATATATATATATATATATATATATATATATATATATAT